>JAKCPB010000211.1:0-66232 GCA_021442155.1 Cymbidium sinense | reverse complement strand
AATATAATGTAGGGTTATCTAAGATTAATTCCTAAAATCACGCAAACATTCATCACAAATGAAGGATCCTAAGGATTGCTATGGTTTTTTTGAAAGTTACCTCACTAGGGATGATTTTTGGTGGCGGTGATGACCCAAGCACGCTATTGAGTGGGGGAAGAGGCCTTAGAATGAGTTTGGATCTCCACCTTCACTTCAAAATGATGTATCTTCCAATGCTTGCCATTTTCTTGCCAAAATTAACTTGGTTTTGGTGTTTCTAGACTAAGAGAGATGGGAAAATGGTTGTTGGTTATTTTGGGGAGCTCTTAGGTGCTAAATAGTGCTAAAAGAAAGAGGAATGAAGCCTCATTTCCCCCTCCTTTAATAGAGGCCAAAATCCACCTCTTTTGAATTTTTTGGCTCCAAAGTGTTGTCATTTTGCTTGGGATGGTTGGGATGGATGATGGATTGATTGAGAACTTTGGATTTTGCTCCAAAGTCCTCTCTTGCTACCATATGATCAGCTCCATTGAATGCCATAGATGGGGGGGAGTTGAATGCATGTGATGGGGAGAATTAAATGAAGTTGGGTGGAATCTTATGTGAGGGAGGATCCATGAGAGATTTAATTGGGTTGAGTTGATTTTTGGCTGATCCCAAATGGGTTTGGGTCAGGTTTGATCAACCCTCAATGGGTCATGGCTTGGTTTCAAGGGATTTGGCTCAATTTGGGTCATATGGGTCAGATTGGGTCATATCAGTTAGGTTGACCATTTGGTCAAATTGGGTCAAACTAAGGCTTAGGTTAGGTTCAAATGATAATTTGAAGAGTTTTGGTATGATCAATTTGATTTAATTTGGTTTAGAATTGATTTTGGCTCATTTGGAATCAAATGGGTCAAATGGGTCAAGTTGACCAATTTGACCAAAATTGGCCAAATTGGCTTGGGTTATGGGTTGATTCATGTTCAATTGGCTAATAGAAGATTAATGTGTCTTTGGTTCAATCAATTTGGATTTAATTTGGATTTAAGCCAAATTGACTTTAAAAATTTGGGCTAAATGGCTCAGGCCTTGATTGATCAAATTGGGTTTAATTATGGCTTTGGTTGGAATGAACTTGAGTCATTGGTTGCAATCAATTTGGGTTAGATCATGATTTGACCCAATTTGGTCCTTTAGGCCAATTTGGGTCAACTTGGATCGAATGGACAATTGGGCTTGGCTTGGCTCAATTGGTGGTCAAGTCATATTTAAATATTAATTTTGGGTTGATTCAAATCATTGGTTTTAATCAATTTAATGTAGGATGAGTTTTGGCTAGTTTTGGTTCATTTGGATTAAGGGTTGACTTGGTCAAATGTCTAAGTTGACTTGGTTTGACCTAATTGATTGCAATTGATCATCCTAGGGTGATCAACAATCAAGGGGAAGGTTTTGGTGAGCTTGGTTCAAACCAATTTGGGTTGGATTGGAAGATGGCTCAAATGGGTCCTTTAGGTCACTTTAAGTTACGTGGACCTAAGTGGGTCAATTAGTTTGGTTTTGGTTTGATTCGAGTTTAGTTGAACTTCTATATGAGCCCTGGATTGAAATATAAATTCAACGATAATTAATTTGGAGTCTAAGGATTTTAGCTCATTTGAAATTTTTAAGTCAAAGGGATAGGTTGGGTTTGACTTGGGTTGGCTTCAATTTGATTTGATGATTGTAGGTTTCATTTATATTTGGGTAGATAATTGAATGAATGATGATTCAAGAGAAAATCCATTGGTTTTGACTTGATCTGGATAGAATTTGGCTAAGTCCAAAGAATTGGCTCAAAAGGTGGGTTTGTATTTAATTTTGGTCATTTGAGTTTGGATTTCATTTACATTTGTGAATATAAATGAAGGAATAATTGATTTATAAAGAAATTTGATTTGATTTAAAAGGAGTTTTGGCTAAGCTTATGAATGTGGTTCATTTGGCTTTGGAAGGGTCTTGGGATTGAACTTGATTTTGGGCTTCAATCATTTGGAGTCAAATTTAGGATATCAATTTGGAATTTGGATTTAAATTTGAGGTTTGGCTTGAGATTTGAATCTAGGTTTGATTTGAGAAAGTGTATCTAGATTGGGTTTATGCTAAAGGATAGGTGATTTTCTTAAGTCTTAAGGCATAACCTAATCATATGATTAACCCTTCTAGGTCTCTAAACTTAAGCTAAGTGTTCACCTAATCACTAGAAGTGTCTTATAACTAAAGAGTTCTTAGTGTCTAGAAGAGTCCTAAGTCTAAGAAGAGGAGATTGAAAGCTCACTCCAAAAGTGAGGTCAATAGCCACACATTAAATCATCATTCAAAAAGAAACTAGAAGAGGCATGCAATTTCCAATGCGCAAGATAAACATAACATCAAATATTTTATAGCTACCGTAAAAGAATAAAAGGTGGTCAGGTGCCATCGTACAACCTGAAAAGAGTGATGGGTAGCCGAGTTCTACCTTATATAACCTAGATTACAAAAGAATAATTACAATTACAATTGATAAATGTTATGGGGGGTCTTCATGTCTTCATGCTCCCTCCATTTCTTCATTTGATTTACTTCATTTGATTTGGTAGGCTTCTAAGCATCACATAGCACCCCAAGATTAAACCTTCTGGCCAATATTCATCCTTAACCCCCATGAAACTTAACCAAATTCCTAATGCACAATTATATTAAAAGAATGGAAAAGTAAATCTAACTCCACCAGCAAGACAAGTGTTAGCTAAACATACCATACAACCCAAGCAATTATATGTATAATTTGGACTTAGCACCCTGCACATGGGTAACCAAGTTCACTTGTCCTAATTTAGATTATGCTTAGGAGTTAAGCAACCTATAAACGAGAGCATTTATATTTATTTTAAGCATCCCTTAAGCACAATCGCCTGAAGAAAACATGATTAGGCTAATCACGGTGTAAGATCCAGTCTACGAGGCATACACCTTAACATCCAATCTAAAATAATACATCATAAAACAAAATATACATCAAACCATGCATCGCCTTAACATAAAGCTAGAAGTGGTGACTTAATCTAATGTGTGTGTATTAAGGTTTGTGTGGTATGTCCTAACTATGCTTTAAAGTTATAGTCTCCTAAGTATGAAGGACATTTAATTATAAAGGGTGGTTTCACTTTAAATGGTTTAATTGATTTGCAAATTTTACTTAATATTTTCTTTTGTTTCATTTGACCTACACCAAACAACTAAATATTATAATGAGAAGAAAAGAGAGGATCTCTCTCTCTTTTATCCCTACCTAAAGCCACATCTAAAGCAAATTAATTAATCAAAATTTTTTTAGTGAATGGCTTATTACATATTTTAATTAATCCTAAGTTTAAGTTAATTTTAAATAAACTCATTCAATAATAAAGACATCTTAAGGTTAATTGAGATGAATTACTATTACATAACACATGTTAGTTTATTTCTTTCCATCATATATACCACGCATATGGTTAAGCCTTAAACATACCTATACATGCAATTTATACTTTAGCATACTTGAATGATAAATGTAAACAAATGTATTTGGAATTGATATTTCATTTGGTTAAATTATTTTCTCATATTATTTTAAAGCTCTATCTAAATTCTTATACAAAAGCATAAGGAAAGAACTTCAAATTATATGATTAATCAATTCAACCACTTGAACAAAGTATGAATGCATGTTTCTTTTTAATAGAAAAATGTATTTTCATTCTTTAACCAAATGTACACACAAATGTATAAGAGTTTTAAGCAAGTACGTCACCATTTTTCTACACCAAAGGAATAAGTTAGGAACCTTCTTAGGGCTACTTAAAGTCGTGCTTCCCTGGAATATCTAGATTAATATACCTACAATCCTCAGATACATATGGATGTATAAGCAACTATAAGAATGAGAATCATGCAAAAGTAAAATTGATTTGATTAAATTATGGTTTTCATCCACTAGTTCTATCACACAGATATATATATATATATATATATATATATATATATATATATATATATATATAATAATTAGGAACCTCCTTAGGGCTACTTAAAGCGTGGTGGATATCCATACTAATATATATCCTCAGGATATATATGTATACAACATAGAATGAATCATGCAAAAGTAGAATTGATTTGATTAAATTATGGTTTTCATCCACTAGTTGTATCTCATACACATACATATACATATATATATATATATATATATATATATATATATATATATATATATATATATATATATATATATATATATATATATATATATATATATATATATATATATATAAAATTTAAGTAGGTACAACGCCATTATTTCACACCAAGGGAGTGAGGTGGGAACCTCCTAGGGCTACTTAAAGCTGTGAGTCCCTGAGATGTCTAGAATAATATACCCACTGTTCTTATATATATGTGAATGTACAAGAAACTATAAAAAAGAAAACTATACAAAAGTTGGATTCAATTTAATTGATTTGTTTATGTAAATGAATTGAGGCTTTATCTAAATTTTTTATATCAAAGATGCATAAGAATGAGATCAAGCAAGTAAGTATGTATCATTGTTCACAAATGAGGTAGGAACCTTCTTAGGCTAATTAAAGTCATGCATCCACAGGATGTCGGACAAATATAAGCTAACGTTCTTATTTATGCAAATAAACATATGAATATGAAAGAAACTTCATTTCATACACTAAGTTTATATTTACATTCTTCTATATATACATAACTAAAGTCACAACACATATTCTTATTAATTAAGAAGCTTTTGAAAATATGTTTGAGACTTAGTAGTGATAATATCCACACATATTTTTAATTAAGTCAACACATGCAAATTGGCATAACAAAAATCATTTCTTACTTACTTAATTTTTGAAAAGAATGAATGCATGACTACAAGTGGCATACAATATATTAATATGATTTAAAGGTAAAAGAAACACAAGCATGTAATTTCATTCAATCCAAGTAATTCCAGGAAATCACATTAAAAAAGCTTATTTAAAATAAACTTGTTTATACTTAAAATTTTGAGTCCAGATGTTATATTTTTATATATATGTGAATGTACAAGCAACTATAAAAATGAAAACTATACAAAAGTTGGATTAAATTTAATTGATTTGTTTATGTAAATGAATTGAAGCTTTATCTAAATTTTTTATGTCAAAGATGCATAAGAATGAGATCAAGCAAGTATGTCACCATTGTTCTGCACCAAGAGAGTGAGGTAAGAACCTCCTTAGAGCTAATTAAAGTCATGCGTCCCTGGGATGTCCAGACAAATATAGCCGCTAACGTTCTTATTTATGTAAATAAACATATGAATATAAGAAAGAAACTTCATTTCATACACTAAGTTTATATTTACATTCACTTCTATATATACATAACTAAAGTCACAACACATATTCTTATTAATTAAGAAGCTTTTGAAAATATGTTTGAGACTTAGTAGTGATAATATCCACACATATTTTTAATTAAGTCAACACATGCAAATTGGCATATTAAAATCATTTCTTACTTAACTTAATGAAAGAATGAATGCATGACTAAATTGGAATACAATATATTAATATGATTGAAGGTAATAAAGAAACACAAGCATGTAATTTCATTCAATCCTAATTAACAATCACATTAAACAAAATTTAAAATAAACCAATGTTTATTGAAGCCATTTTAATTTCATATTTGATTTCATTTATGAAATGTGAAAGACTTTTTGGTTCTAATCCATTCCCATATGTGTGAGTTAATTTGAATCAATAAAATAATCAAGAGGTTGAATGGATTGATTAAGTTCATTATTAAATCAATTAATTAAATTAATGTCACCTTAAGGTAATCAATTAAGCAATTATGAGCTAATATGATGTGCAACCACATGGAAAGTATAGCATTGCTCTATGAAATGAAACTAATGCAATTGCTCATAATTATAATTAATTAAAGCTCATTTAATTACTCTTATGGTTTCCTCATACATGTGAGATAACCATAATTTCATTAGCTCTCTCTTTAGGTTATTAAACATGCAAAGAGCTACTAAAGAGTTAATTAGAGAAGATGGATTCAATCAAATTAATTAAATTCATTAATCTAATTGTCTTAATTCTTAATTATGAAATGGACTTAAAGAGACAAGTATTTTCCATAAATCATTTCAATAGTTAATAAAGTTGATATGATTTGATTTTTTTAATTAATTAATTAATGGGTTTTAATTGATTTATTTAAGAGGGAATGGAGAAGACTTAAAAGAAAAAGATTGGAAGATCCCAATCCATTTCCCTAAACTTTCACCATTAACAAGGTTAATAAGCATGATTGAATTTACTATTGGTTGGTTGGTATCATTTAAGATGGAGAGTAATTAAGACTTAATCCATTGATTTCCCCAATTGGATCTAACAAATCTCAAAGAAAATAGGAGAAGGTTATCCCCTAACATTTCTAGAAAGTTTGAAATTAATTGGATAATTAATCATAGAGTAATTAAGCTAATTAAAAGTTTAATAAAACCTTAATTAAGTAAACAATTACTATTTAAAATTAATTAATAATAATTTTAATGGATTCCCCTTTAAAATACCTTTAAAATGAGCCTCATTTATATTTTTTGGATTTTTCTATAATTTGTTATGAATTTTAGAAGTTTTAGCATTAAAAAGGATTAATTAACCTAATTAACCCCCTAATCTCGTCGGTGCCACCTGGCTGCTAACATAGTGTGATTTTCACATGGCGTGATGAGATTGGTTATTTAAATTGTCATGTTGAATGCTTGCTTGTGGCCACATTTTTCATGGGTATCATCTAAAATCGGGATTAAACCACAATTTTGAAGGAAAAATGAGGAGTTCTTCATGTGATCATATCAGGACCATCCATTTTGATCATACGAAATGGACGGTTCATTATCTATCTCCTCCCGAGCGGTGAGATGGATCGTTCGTCGATAAATCGCTGATCGAGCTGGTCGAATGATCAAATTTTACCTTTGGAAGCATAACAAACACATCTAATGAGAATCGCTTGAGATGCAAGTTTCCTTCATGGGACCAACCTATTTTAAGCTAAGGATCAATTTAATGGCATACTGAGATGTGCGGTTGATGATTGAAAAGCTTCATTTTAAATGAAGTCTTGCTAGCTTTGATATGTTTTTCTTGAAGACTAACTTGGTAATCAACCTTGATCCACCCACCCATTGCTTTAAATGATTTTAGTCCAAGGATGGTGTGATATGGTTGTGAAATGGAGGTGGTCTTGGTTTGAGGAGAAGGAATTTGAGCTCAAGGGAAGCTGATTCCACTTGGTCTGAAAGTGTAAGTCTTTGTGTTTGAGTGAGAATGAGTACTTTCAAGAGTGACATGATTGGTTTCAGTGATGATGGGAGCTTGATGAAATCACTGGGCTTTGGAGGGAGAGGTGAGCAAGTGTTGGTTTGAAATTTGGAATGGGGATGTGGTTTTTTGGTCATTTGATTTTTGGTTAGTGACCTCTTTTGGTTTAGTGAATAGGTGACCAAGGAAGGAAATGACCAAAATGTGTCTTATCTTATGGGAAGGCAAGTTCACAAAATGGATGGGTGAATTGGTGTTAAATTTCAAATGATTTGGAGCTCTTTGGTTTGATGGCTTGATTTGACCTATTTAGGTCAATTTGGTTAGGTTGGGTAAAAGTTGGTCAAATTAATCAAATTGGTTTGAATTGTTCAGTTTGTCAATTGGTTGGTTGGTTAATTTAATTTTGACCCTTTGGTCAATTTACTAGGTTAGGTTTAACCAATTGGTATTAATAGCTTTGGTCAAGTTGATAACCAATTTGGAATGAACTTGAACCATTATTAATCAATTTGGGTTGGATTGTGATTTGACCTATTTTGGCTTTTAGGCCAATTTGGGTCAACTATGATCAAAGCCAATTGGACTTGGTTTAAGGTTTGGTCATGATCAATTGATTGTTTGAATCAGGTTGCATATTTATTTTAGTTTGGGTTTCATTTGGACTAGGGTTGACTTGAAGTTGAGTTGAGACCTTCAAGATAGTTGGTCACCTTAGGATGATTGTTGGTTATGATATGAGGTTTGGATGGGCTTAGTTCAATTTGGGTTGGATTATAACTTGGCTCAAAAGGTCTTTTAGGTCACTTTGAATGGTCAAATTAATTAATAAGTTAATTATAAATAGAAGATGAAAATATAAATCCAATTTTACTTTGAAGCCATGGATTTTTTCATATGATAATTTCAAGTCAAAAGGGCTAACTTGGGTATGACTTGATTTAGTTAGTTTGGTGATTGTAATTTATATTTATATTTAGAACAATGATTGAAAGAATGATTGAATCATGAAGAAATCCATTTAGGTTTTATTGATTTATTAGAGTTCAAGAGATTATTAAAATTGACTTGATTTATATTTGGATTTATATTTCATTTATATTTGGGAATATAAATGAAAATATAAATAGTTCATGAAAATCATTTGAGTTTGGAGTGATTTAAGCTTACTAAAATGGGTGTAGGTCAAAAGGCTAAGAAAAAACCTATTTAATTTGATTTGATTTTGGTCATTGGAGGGTGGATTTTTTTATATTTGTGAATATTTATAGAAATTAATTTGAAAGGATAGTTTGGATTATATTTGCTTATGAGTAGTTAATAAGATATAAGGAAATTTGATCTTGGATTTGATTTGAGATTGATTTGTTTGGTTTGGAATTTGATTTATGACTTGATTTAAGATTGAATTGATATTTGAGAAAGTCAATTGAATTGGGGTTGATTTGAATTTGGTTAAGGCTAAGTCCATAAGATGAAATCAAAGAGCTTAGGAAGGGTCTTGGCATTTGGATTTGATCATGGGATTGAATCATTTAAAGTTGGGTTTGAATTGAATTTGAGGTTTGGTTTGAGAATGAAAGCATTTATTGGGTTTAAGCTATAGGGTAAACAAGTCTTCCTAAGTCCCTAGGGCACAACCTATTCCAATAGCTAACTCTTCTAAGTCTCTAGGCTTAGGTTAAGTGTTCACTTAATCACTAGAAGTGTCTTAAGACTATGAAGCTCTTAATGTCTATAAGAGTCCTAGATCTATGATGAGGAAGTTGAGAACTCACTCCATAAGTGAGGTTAACAGTTATGCATGATGTTAAAATATTCAACATTCAAAGGGGTTGCTAAATCTTTTAATTATCCTGATTATAGCCTAAGCTTTAAAGTGAGATTATGAGTTATTTTAAAATTTAATTATGAGTTATTAATAGGGGTAGAAAAATTAGTTTTTCCTAAAGAACCTACCGCATCCAGGTCACACATTCAATCATCAATCTTTAAGAAACCTATAAAAATCATGCCATTTGTATTGCACAAACATAAACACAAAAATCAAATATTCATAGATTATATAAAATAATAAAAGACCGTAGAGTACTACCGTACACCCCAAAAAAGAGAAAAAAATGGGCAGCCGAACTCTACCCTTATAGACCTGGATTATAAAAAAATTTTATAATTACAATTAAGGAAAATACTATGGTGGTCTTCATTCTTTATCCTTCTTTCTTTCCTTTAGTTTGAATTGCTCCAAGCCTTCACAAGGCATCCCAGAACTTTTCCTTCTAGCTACTACTCATCCAAAAGCCCATAACACTAATCTTAATTCCTATTGCAAAATTACATATTCATGGAAAGTAAAATCTAACTACACGTGCAAGACAGATGTTAGCTAAATCATCCATCAAACCCAAGCAATTATATTATATAATTTGGACTTAGCACCTACATGGGTTACCAAGCCCTGTCATAACATGGATTATGATTAGAGAATAAGCAACCTAAGCAAAGCATTTATATTTATTTTAGCGGTCCCATTAGCATAATCCTCAGTAGAAAATATCATTAGGCTAATACATCTATGCCAATCTAACATCCTCATCTAAAATATTACATCAAAAAATAAAATGCAACATCATATTATACACCATCCTAACTTAGAGCTAGAAGTGGTGACTTAGCATTCTAATGTGTGTGCATAGGCTTAGTGTGGTATATCTTAGCGAAGCTTTGGAATTATAATTATCTAAGTTTTGGAATTGTTTAATTTAAACATGAAAGGTGGTTTCATTTTAAGTTATTAAAAGGATTGGTGAATTTTAATTTACATTTTACTTTGTTTTATTTGATATTCACTTAGCGTCTAAGTATTGTAAAGAGAAGAAAGAGGTTTAACCCCTTTCATCCCTATCCTAAGTTATTTTCTAAAGCATATTATTATAATTTTGGTTTTCTTAGTGAATGGTTTATTAAATATTTTTATTAATCATATGTTTGAGTTAATCTTAAAGAATTCTATTCACCATGAAATGCATCTTAAGATTATGAACTTGAATTTCCATCATATAGATAATGTTGCACCATTTCATTTCATCATTAATAATATACATATGATTTTAAAATTAGAATACCTATACATGAAATGTATTTTTTCATATTTAGATGATTATGAATGCATATACTTTTGGTAGAAAAGAGGTATTTTCATTCTTAAAGTTAAATACACATACACATATATTAAAGATTTAAGCAAGTACATGTTATTGTTTAAACCAATAAAGTGAGATAATCTAAGACCTCCTTGGGGCTGCTTAAAGCCTCATATTCTTGGGATGTCCAGACTATATACTTGCTATCTTATATACATATGAATGTATACACAACTATGAGAATGAGAATCATGCAAAACAATGTATGTTAATAAATTTATTTATTCATGTAAAGTAAAGTTCTATCCAAATTGTAGTATATGTACACATAAGAGTGAAATTAAATAAGTATGTGCCTTTGTTAACAAGGGAAGTGAGGTAATCTAAGACCTCCGTGGGGCTACTTAAAGCTTTATATTCCCAGGATGTCTAAACTATATACTTATTAATATTCAAATATATGTAAACACATACATGAATCTTAAAGATAAAATAATACTCAACATAATTAAGTTATAAGAAAATGTAGATCATATAGAATATTCATAACTAAAATCTATTTAAATCTTCATTTGTAATTTTGAAAGTAGTTTTGAAATTTATTGGTGATAATAGCCATACATATAATAAGATTAATCCAACACATGCAACTTACACATAATTAAATTCAATTGATTTTTTTTTTTTTGAAAACATGAATTGATGATATCAAATGGCATACATAATTTATAATGATTGAAAAGGAATAATCAAACACTTCCACATAATTCATTTAACTACATTAATGCCTGTATTAAATAAAATCATTTAAGGTTAATCTTAAGCTTCTTATGGAATTTGATTTTGGTTTTAAATTATTAAATTTAGAGAGGAGAAATAAAATTTTTTATTTTGCCCTCATCCCATATTAGTGACTTAACATACTTAAGGAAATATAATTAAGTAACTTTTATGGATTGATTAAGTTAAAGTCCTTAAGCAAATAATTTAATTTTCCCTTTCCTAAGTCTCTTTAATTCAATTAATCACTTAATTATGAGCCTCCAATATATGCAAATGAAAGAATAAAATTTCAATGCACTTAGGGACTTAATGTAATGAGACTCATAATTAAGGGTGTGGTGAATAAATCTCTTATAGGGAGTCGCCATTCAAATCTATGGAGAAAAGAAAAAAGAGACCTTATAGAAATTTATCTTGGTAAGACGCCACATAGATCCTTGTACTTATTTGATCATATGTCATCAAGGTATAGTATACTATCTGAAAGATAGAAGTCACTACCTTTAATGGAACCAATCACCTCAATAAGGACTACTAAGGATGATGTCTTCATATGTACGAGATTCTTCCCTTACTTTACATGGAAAAGTAAGCGAGTTTATTTTAAAGCTGGGTTCGTTAAGTTTCCTACGGGAGCAAGCCCCCATAGTTAATTACATCCTAAGGGATAGGATCCTTTAGGAAAACTCTCGATTAAAGTAAATGATCATTGTCTCTAAAGATTTTAATAGGAAGGACTATCAATCAATTGGTTTATATTTTTGAAGATTAAAACATGATTGATCAAAAGAGGGAGTTATTACTGAAGCCAAAATGGAAGATAAGTAGGAGATGCCCATGTTGCTAGGAAACCTAGCGAGCATCTCAAACTATCCTAAAATTGGGCTTTGCATTTTAGAAAGTGATTTAGTTTATTTGAGTTATATTTTCATTAGAATTTTAGGACTTAAGATTCCTTAACACAAAAAAAAGGAAATGCCTAAGAGGTAAGGAATTATGCTTATGGCCCACAAAGGGAAGAAGCAACCTCAAAACCTAAATCTAGGGAGCTTCGGTGAGGGCCGGAAGCACAACCTAAATCTAAGGCAAAATGGATAATTGGTTTACCTCCATAAGAGAGGACAAACCACCCGATAACTTGGACTTACAACCGCCTGGCGGTGGTTGCCAACTAACTCCTCCTATGATTTTAAATACATGTAGGCAAGTCTTTATGCTTATGCAAACTAGCTAGGCTGCTTTTATTTAGAAAGAGACTAAGTCCTTAAACTCACTATCTAAAGAGACTAGATCATGTAAAGGGACATGCTTCAAATGACCTAAATCTAATGCATTTCAAGTTTCATTTTATTTCATTTTTGGACAATCATTTTGACTCAGGCTAATAGGATTTTTATGACTAATGCATGAGAAAGAAGATTATTGGCCAAAATTAGTGACAAGGTAGGAGGTGAGTTTCCACCACCTCAAAGGTCAAGCCAAGTTCTCTAGCAAAGGTGGAAGCCCTCCAATCAAGAGTGAAATAAGATGCATTTGTGCATGATATTATAAAGAAATGCTCATCCAGCTAAGGGGTTGCTAATTCTTTTATCTTGATTTTAATCCTAAGCTTTAGGTGAGGTTATGAGTTATTTAATTTGAATTTGAATTGTTAAGTTGGGTAAAAGATTTATTTTTCCTAAAGAGCCTAATCCACATCCATGCCATACATAAAGCAAGGAAGAAACTAGGAAAAGCATGTCTCTATAAAGCTAAACAAATCATCAATCAATTTATAAAGCTAATCACAAAAGAATAAATTATCGTTTGTGGTGGGGCACCCACAAAAATATCAAATGTGGGTAGAAGCTCTACCCCTATACAACCCAGATTATAAATGAATTGAATTACAATTTAAGCAAAGGAATTCATTGTTATGGGGGTCTTCAAGCCTTATTATTCTTTCTTCTTTCTTCTTTCTTTCTTTCTTCTTTCTTCTTTCTTTCTTTCTTCTTTTCTTCTTTTCTTCTTTTCTTCTTTGATTCCTCCTTTGGATGGTTGGAAGGTGGATGCTCTAAGGCTTCACATGGTGCATAAGATGGGATCTTATGATCAATGCTCATCCTAATCTCCCATAACAAATCATTCCAAAATCCTAAATATACAAATTTTTACATGAAAAGGAAAAGTATAAATCTAACTAACACACAAAATAAAGGTTAGTTAAATCACACCACATAAATCCCAAAGTATCTTGGACTTATCACCCACACATGGGTGACTAAGTCCACCTATGGATTATGCTTAGGGGTATAAGCACCTGTAAGCAAGAAGCATTTATAAATATTATTTATGATACACCCCTTAAGCACAATACAGAAAGAGTAGTTAGACTAATCATCAACCATTCATTCTGAGCATACACCCTAACATCAGTCTAAAACATTCATCATAAAATAAAACATAACATCAAACCATGCACCTAGCTAAGAAGTGATGACTTTTGAATGTGTGCTTTGAAGGTTTGTGTAGCTTAGGGCTTTAGGTTCAAATTTTCTAAGTGTGAAGAACAGGTTCAACTTAGAGGAGGGTTTCATTTAAGTTTTTTAAGTGTTTTGGGTTATTTTGATTTTATTTTTTAATTTGGTTTAAGTGAAACCTACAACTAATTACTAAGTTATAAAGAGAGGGAAAGAGAAGGGAACTTCTCTTTCCTTCCCTAATCCTTAAGTAATTTCTAAGATAAGTTCACATTTTAATTTCATTTAGGTGAATGTTTTGATTACATTTTTTTAACCAATCCTAAGTTTAGACAAACTCTAAACAAACCTATTCAAAAGAAAGACATTTTAAGATTAAATAAAATGAATCAAAATTCACATAACACATATTACTTCATTTCTTTCCCAACATATATAACATGCATATGGATGGACCCTAAGCATATCCATAAATGCAAATAAGAATAGTTAACACACTTTATGATGCATGCTAAGTAACCCATTTAAGAAAATTTAGAAGTTGAATATGCATGATTTTTCTTAAGTAGAAAAGGTTTTCCTTATCCAAAATTTCACATACATGCATGAAAGTAAGAAAGGCATAAGTGAGTACAGTGCCATTGTTAACCAGAGGTTTAAGGTACAAGACCTACTTAGAGCTACTTAAAGCCTTATAACCTCGGGGTTGTCCAGACTAATATACCACTTTCCTTAAATACTAACATACATATAAAAGGAATAAAGTGGAAAAGGAAGATGCAAAAGTTGTTTAATAGATTTGTTTTCTTTATGCAATTTATGCATGCAAATATAGGTAAACTTTCTTAAGTGAGAGCATAGGGATGGATAGGATTTGGAATTAAGTAAGTGTTGGGTTCTTTTCAAATGAACCCTACATCTTACTAACTCATATTCAAAACTATTGTAATATGAGGAAGAAAGGAAACATATGCTAAACATGCTTTTATAATCTATCACATGCAAGCTTATAATTAAGATATAAGAATAACATACTTTTAGATTTGATATTTTATTTATAAGTTTTGAAAATACTTTGGATTTAGTAGTTATAATAGCCACTCATATTTTACTTTAGCCAACACATGCACATTTGACATAAAGTATATAATTTTTATTTTATAATTTGAAACATGAACTTATGAATGCATGAATCACATGTGACAACAAACATGTTGGGAAAGATCCAAAAACAATGCAATCATGTAAACAAACTCACTTTTTTTAAATCCTAAAGACATTCTTAAGGATAAGAAAATTTAGAATAAATTAAAGTGAAATTCAAAATGATTTTGTTTAGTTTGAAGTTTGATTTAATTTTAAAAAGGTGAGTTAATTTTACTGTTCCTAACCCATTCCCACATGTGTTTTGTATTTTTTTTAATTTTCAGATAATTAAATTTATTTTTAAGCATTGATTAAGTTAGAGTAAGAATTAAGTGGCTTAATTAACCCTTACCTACACTACCTTAGAAAAATTAACTAAGTAATTATGAGCCAATGAGATGACATAAAACCCATAAGGTATTTAAATTTGCAATGCACCTAATAATGAAAAGGCCTAATCCAATTTGGCTCACAATTAAAAGTTAATTAAGCTAAGGGGTTTTAGCTTAAGTACTTTTAAAACACCATACTTATGAAAGGGGTTTTAATTTCCTTAATTAGACTTAGGCTATTAGGCCTAAGCATCTAAGGTAGATTAATTAAGTTCTGAAATTTTTAGAATTTTGAAAATTGATTAAAGGGATAATTAATGAATTAACCCTTAATTAAGAGGGGATTAAGGAAAGAAAAGGGATTTAGGGAATAGCATAGGGGAAAATGCCCCAAAATTATTTCATAAAACCCCTACTCATTGGATCTGACCTTAATGAAACTTAATAAAAGGGTAAATCCACTAATCACACCTTAATTACCCTTTATCATATGAAGGGGATTGGAATGAGCTACAATTTCCAATTAAGCCTCAATAAATCTCAAGAAAATTAGGGAGGTGAGGTCATCCACTAAAATGAACCCTAGAAATTTGAGATCAATTGGTGATTGATTAGAATAATTAACTTAAAATTCCTAAAGAAACTTAAAAAAAAAAAAGGGGTTCAAAATCCATTGAAAATATTTTAAAATATTATAGATGAAATTATCTATCCATAGAATTTTTCCTTTGTTTTTTGATTTTCTATGGAGTTATTATTTTAGAAGATTTCTAAATTATTAGAATTAATTAAAACCCTAACTTATCCCACTTAATAACTCCGCAGATGCATGGCATCTGCGGTCAGCATCATGCGTGAGCCACCCACTTAAATGTCAAATCAGAAGGTGGCTACGAGCACTGCGCTAATATCCTTGGCCATCAATATCGGACAGGATTAAGCGCTTAAAATAGATAAAGGATTTCTAAAATGCCAAATAATCATCCTCATCTAAAATGTGCGATGGATGGAGATGAGCCAAGTTCTTCCCGAGGATTAATGGAGATCGTCCATGATCCAAGGGAGATCAGCCGATTAGCATATAATCAAAGACTTAACCCACATCATATAGAGGAATAGAGTGGCCAATCCAACAGTGGATTTCACATGCAATGAAAATTCCTTTCGTAAAGGACCAACACCTCCTAATCTAAGTGGTCAAAAAATCACATACTTCACTAGAGGTGATCACCTCGAGCTCGATGAGGTAGCTTCGTCTAGTGGAGATGAAGCCCTATTGAAAGTTTCAAGCCTTGGGGTTGAGTGGATCAATGGGTGGACCAATTCCTCTTCAAAATCCTTGTGGCATTGATTGAATTGAGCTCTTCCTTGCCTCTAGAACATCAGAGAAAGCTTAGGCCAAATTGACTTAGCTGCTAGATCAAGTGTGCAAGAGGAATTAGAAGGAGATCGAGTGTAGAGGAAATTGAGAATTGAGGTGAGCTCCCCTATTTTGCACTATAAAAAAAATCAAGAAATGCAAGATTCAAATCCCTCTTAGAAAGCTTAGGAATGCTCTGAGGTGGTTGCTAAGGATTCCTAGGCTCCAATTGATCAAGAGTGAATGAAAATTTCATTGAATTAGGGGGAGTATATCTCCCCTATGGAAATCAGATGGCTGACCCATTAGTTACCATTTTGATCCAATTGATGACATGGAGTGAGCTATTTAGGCTATTAGATCATTGCACATGGTCGAGTTGACCCATTGAGTGGAATGCCAACCTCCCATGTGCATCAAATTGAGCTTAGGGGGGAGTTTGAAAATTGAATTTTAGGCTATATGGTCGGGGTTAGTCTATGGGCCAAATGGGTTGATCCAAACTCATTGGGTTGGGTGCACCAGTCTTCACTAAGTCCCCTTGAGCTTTAGGAAAGTCTCAAGTGATTGTGAAGAGTGTATGACCAAAATACCCATGGGCTAGGCCAAAATTTGTTTAATGGCCTAGGGGTAAAATGGTCATATTGCTATTTGTTTCACTTTTGGGTATGTTTAGTATGTTGAGAAAATAGGTTTGGCCAAGTTTCATTGGATTTGGAATTCATTTGATAGGGTTTGGCTCATGTTGACCCATTTAGGTCAAAATAGGTCAACTTGGGTCAAGTTGATCAATTGGTCAAATTGGGTCAAACTAAGGGTTGGGTCAAGTTCATATGACCATATGAAATGTTTTGGTGTCTTTAGTTTGGTTCAATTTGGTATAGATTTGGTTTTGGCTCATATGATTTCGGGTCAAATGGGTCAAGTTGACCTATCTGACCCATTTGACCTATTTGCGTTAGGTCAAGGGTAGGTTTAGGTTTGGTTAGTCATATGGAGTGGATTAGTATTTTTGTTTCCAATCAATTTAGATTAGGTTCAATTTTGGCTCAACATGACCCCTTTAGGTCATGTTGGGTTTAAGGTCCATTGGGCTAGGTTGGGTCTAGTTGGCCAGTGAGGCTTTTCAAGTTCCACAAGTGATTTAGGATGGACTTGACCCATTGGTTTCAATCAGTTTGGCTTAGATCAAGTTTTGACACATTTTGGCCCTTTAGGTCAAAATGGGTCAACTTGGGTCAAGTGGGCCAATTGGGCTAGGTTAGGCTCAAATGTTGTCTTGGTCAAGTTCAAACATAAGTCATGAGTGAACTTAGATCAATGGTTTCAATCAATTTAACCTATGGTGGATTTTGGCTATGTAAGGTTTCATTTTAGGTTAAGTGTTGACTTGGTCAACCCTTAGGTTTGACTTGGTTTGACCCAATTTGATTGATTGATCATCCCATGATGATTGTTGATCATGATGAGAGGGATATATGAGTTTGGTTCAATCCAATTTGGTTAGGATCAAAAGTTGGCTCATTAGGGTACTTTAGGTCACTTTGGGTCAAGTGAGCCTAAATGGGTCAAATGGTCAAAGCTTGATTTGAAGTTGATTAATCTTGTATATGGATTTATGAAATATAAATCCATTTATAAGTGGTTTAAAGTCAAATGGATTTTGATCCATTTGAAAATTTCATATTCAAAGGAAGAATATGAAGGAGTTTTGGGTTTGATTTTTGATTTAGGTTTTGATTGAATGATTGAGGTTTGGATTTATATATGAGCTCATGATTGTAGGATTGATTGAAACATGAGAGAAAATCAAGAGTTTGGCTTGATTTGGAATTGATTTGGCTAAGTTCAAGATTTTGGCTTGAAAGGCTTAGATTTGATTTTGAGTGGATTTGAGTTTGATTTTTGGAGTTTATTTTGATTGTTTGAATTTATATTTCATTTATATATGTTAATATAAATGATAATTTAAATTGATCATAAGAAATTTTCAAGAATTTGAAAGAGTTTAATCATGGCTTAGGTTAAATCCATTTAAAGGGAATTTAAAGGATTTAAGAGAATTTTTAATTTGAAATTTAATTTTTGAATTGGATTTGATTGATTTATATTTATATTTTATTTATATATGAGAATATAAATGAGAATATAAATAAGTTTTGAGAAAATCCCATGAATTCGAATAGGTTTGATCAAAGTTTAGGTTAAATCCATTAATGGAAAATTAAAGGATTTAAGGGAATTTCAAGGATTTTAAGTTTGGAATTTAATTCTTGCCTTTGATTTAGTTGAGTTATATTTATATTTCATTTATATATGAGAATATAAATAAGGATATAAATAAGTTTTGAGAAAATCCCAAGGATTTGAGTTGATTTGATCAAGGTTTAGTGTTGATTTTGGCTAAGTCCTTTAATGAAAAATTAAAGGGACTTAAGGAAATTTCATGAATTGATTTTGAATTTTGAATTGGATTTGATGAGTTTGAATTTATATTTCATTTATATATGAGAATATAAATAAGGATATAAATGTATTATGACAAAATCTCAAAGATTTGGATATGTTTGAATCATGATTTTGGCTAAGTCTTTAAGAAAGGGTTAAGGACTTCAAAAATTTGAACTTAGGAATTTTTGATGGATTTTGATCATGGATTTCAATATGGAATTAATTTCAGTTTTTAGAGAAAATCAAATATAATTGATTTAGAGTTTGACTTGAAAGAAGGAAAGTGAGGAATGGTTTAAGCTAAAGGGTAGGAAAATTTCCTAACACCCACAGGCATAACTTTATTCATATGGCTAACTCTTCTAAGCTCTGCTGGGGTTGGAGTGTCCACCTAATCACTAGATGTGTCTTAAAACTAAGGAACTCTAAAAGTCTAAGAGAAGTCCTATGCCTAAGATGGAGGGGTTGAGAGCTCATTCTAAAAATGAGGTCAATAAAGGGTTAGTTAAATTAAAGAATAATTTAATTAAGTACTTATATGATTTTTTCACACCCATGGGTTAACCATAATTTCCTTAGGGGTCTTTATATTATTGAACACATAAAGAGGAACCCACAAAATTAATTTCAGTTATCTGATCTAATTACCATTTTAATTTGATTTAATTTCATCCTTAATTATTTAATTATTCCTTAATTAATCCATAAGTTAATTAGCCCTCTTAAATGATATGAATTTAGGAAAATAATTAGGAAAGTGGTCTCAATCATTCCCCTTCATCATTTCACTATAAACAGTTATTAATCAAGTTTAATTAACTAAATTTTACTATTTGATATTTTAATAATTACTAAATCAATTAATGAGGGAAATTAAGGTTTGAATTTCAAATTCCCCTAATTACCTAGTTAATAAATCTCAAAAAAATTATGGGAGGTAGAGGACATCCCAAGGAATCAACACATCTAATTTGAGATCAATTAGCCAAGTAATTAAGGATTAATTAAGATAATTAAATAAATTTTAAACCCTAATTAAGCACTGTTCATTGTTCAAACACTATGGGTTTTATTTTTATTAAATTCTCCAATATTTATCTTTTCTAAATAGATTTACTCATATTTTTAGGATTTTCCTATAATTAGTTATGAAGTTTTGAAGTTTTAGCTAATTAATGACATTTTAAAACAATTAACCTTCCCATGGCCATGCGCGTGGAGATGCTTTCCATGGCATGAGATAGGCCCTTAAATTGTTTGATCATTTTCGTTAATAGTAGCAGATGCACTTTCATCTTCATCATTTGATCTTATATTAGATGATGGAGATTAATCCCATGGATCTTTACGGATTAACTCAAGATTTCTAGCTGATTAAATCATGACCATCCATTCTAATCATGTGGTGAATGAGATGATCCTCCACGAATGGAAAATGGACCTTTGTTCTTCAGCTAAGCTCACTAGAGATTGGGGGAATTGAGATCGAGTTTAAAATGTTCAGGGGGGGATCTATGGAGATCCTATGGTGGAAATTGCATGAAATCAAAATTTCTTCCACGAAACACTAACACCTAAGAGGATTTCTATGACTTACTAGAAAACTACATCATTGAATCTCAAGATGGTAGCTTAATGAAGAAAATATGAAGTTGTGAGTTGCCTCCCATGACTCTATGGATCAAATCATAAGCTAGAGTTGGTTAGTTTTCTCATGCTCAATTGATGAATATGTTCTTTGACTCATTGGAGCTTAGATGGGAAGAGTTAGTGAAGTTGATCAGGTTTGAGTGGGATGGATGTAGCTCAATTTTCGGGATTAGTCTTGCCAGCAATATAGAGCTTGAGAAAGTTCGAGGATGCTCTCGGGATGCTCGTTGAAACTCTCAATGTGGTTTAAATTGGATGGGAGGGTATACCTCAGCCCATTGATCAAAAGCGGATCAATTCTTTGATCTAGTGCAGTGGCGAGGTTAGTGATGCTTGGAGTGTCTTGAATTTGAATGTATGAGATGGTGTGTACTTCCTAGTGTGAGAAGCTTGGGTTGGCACCCTCTCTTGACCCATGGTTGACCCAATCAGCTTTGGGTCAATGATGGTCACATGTCCAAATTTGGTTAGGTGGCTTCCAGGGTTTGGTGGGTATGACCATCCAAATGGGAATTTTGTCTAATTTGGATGGGTTTGTCTAATGGGTCTTGGCCTAATTTGGGTCAACCATGGGTTGGGTTCATTTAAGCTAATCCATGGTGTCCCAAAGATGGGTCATGCCAAATTTTGTTGGGTTTGGGCTTAGTTTGAATAGATTTGGCTCAATTTGACCCATATGGGTCAAATTGGGTTTAAGACCAATTGGTCAAATTGGATCAAATTGATGGTTTGCTTTAAGTTCAAATGATCATTTATAATGTTTTGGTTCAAATGGTTTGGTTTGACTTGAAGTATATTGGGTTTTGGCTCATATGGGTGAATGAGCTAAGTTGACCAATTTGGTCAAATTAGCCAAATTAGCTTGGGAAGGTTGGCTTAGGTTCAAATGGTGATTTGAGAATGATTGTAAGTGTTAATTTGAATTGATTTGAATTTGGGAATGATTTAGCTCAATTTGATCCTTGTTGACCTCACTTTTGGAGTGAGGATCCAATCTTTCCATAATAGGTCTAGGGGTCTATTGACCTCCTTTTTAGAATGAGTTCTCAACCCCTCCATCTTAGACATAGGACTCCTCTTAGACTTTAAGGAATCCTTAGTCCTAAGACACATCTAGTGATTAGGTGGACACTCAACCTAGCCCTAGAGACTTAGAAGAGTTAGGCATAGGAATAGGTCATGCCTTAGGGGTGTTAGGAAAATTTTCTTACCCTTAGATTGAACCACTCCTCACCTTCCTTCCTTCAAGTCAAACTCCAAATCAATTTTATTTGATTTTCTACAAACTCAAATCAATGCCACATGATTGAAATCCATGATTGAAACCCATGAATGAAATTTCAAAACTCCAAAATTTCCTGAGTCTTTTTAAAGTTCCTCTTAAAGGACTTAGCCTAAATCATGATCGAATCAATTCAAATTCATGAGATTTTCTCATAACTCATTTATTTTCTCATTTATATTCACATATATAAATGAAATATAAATACAAATCAATCAAATTAAATCCAAAACTCCAAAATTTCCTAAGTCCTTTTAATTTCCCTCTTAAGGACTTAGCCTAAATCATGTTCAAATCAATTCAAATTCATGAGATTTTCTCATAACTCAT
The DNA here is from genome assembly GCA_021442155.1 of Cymbidium sinense. Classification (NCBI taxonomy): domain Eukaryota; kingdom Viridiplantae; phylum Streptophyta; class Magnoliopsida; order Asparagales; family Orchidaceae; genus Cymbidium; species Cymbidium sinense. Next base: position 43,923 of record JAKCPB010000211.1, on the reverse strand, counting down.
TTATATTCTCATTATATTCACATATATAAATGAAATATAAATACAAATCAATCAAATAAAATGCAAAACTCCAAAAATTTCCTAAGTCCCTTAATTTCCCTCTTAAAGGACTTATCCAAAATCATGATCAAATCAAATCAAATCCTTGAAATTTTCTCATAACTCATTTATATTATTATTTATATTCACATATATAAATCAAATATAAATACAAATCAATCAAATCCAAAATTAAATTCCAAATTTAAAATCTTTCCAAGTCCTTTAAATTTCCTCTTCTTAGCTTTAAATCATTCAAATCAAATCCTTGAAATTTTCTCATAACTCATATATATTTCCATTTATATTCACATATATAAATGAAATATAAATAAAATCAATCAAAACTAAATTCAAAATTCAAACCCAAAATTCCAAAATTTCTTTAAGTCTTTTAAATTTCTTCTTAAAGACTTAGCCTAGATCATCAAATCTCTTCAAATTCATCAAATTTTCTCATAACCCATTTATATTCTCATTTATATTCACATATGTAAATGAAATATAAATTCAAAATTTTAAAACCACCTCCAAAAACCAAACTCAAATCCATTCAAAATCCAACCTAAGCCTTTCAAGTCAAAATCTTGAACTTAGCGAAATCAATTTCAAATCAAGCCAAACTCTTGATTTTTCTTCATGATTCAATCAATCCTACAATCATGAATCCAAATATAAACAAAAACTTCAATCACTAAATCAAAACTCAATTCAAAAATCAAGCCAAATCCATTCATATTCTTCCTTTCAATATGAAATTATCAAATGAATCAAAACCATTTGACATCAAACCACTTGCATTTTATTTTTTTAATCATAGGTCTATATACAAGTTCAAAACTCAAATCAAACTTTGACCAAGCCATTTGACCCACTTAGGCTCACTTGACCCAAAGTGACCTAAAGTACCTTTATGAGCCAAATTCTAATCCTAACCAAATTAGATTGAATCAAACTCACCTATACCTCTCATCATCTGATGATCAATCAATCAAATTGGGTCAAACCACACAAAACCTAAGGGTTGACCAAGTCAACACTTAGCCAAAATGAAACCTAACATAGCCAAAATCCACCAAAGGCCAAATTGATTGAAATCATTGATCTAAGTTCATTCATGACCTATGTTTGAACTTGACCAAGTCAATATTTGAGCTTAACCTAGCCCAATTGTCCACTTGACCTAAAAGGTCAAAATGTGTCAAAACTTGATCTAAGCCAAATTGATTGAAACCAATGGGTCAAGTTCATTCCAAATCACTTATTGAAGTTGACCAAAGCCTCAATTGGCCAACTAGACCTAACCTAGACTAATTGACCTTGAACCTAACTTGACCTAAAGGGTCATGTTGAGCCAAATTCAAACTTAACTAAAATTGATTCAAAACAAAGATACCAATCTACTTCATATGACTAACTAAACCTAAACCTACCCATAACCTAGCTCAAACAGGTCAAATGGGTCAAATTGGTCAACTTGAAGTCATATGAACCAAATTCAAATCTAAATCAAATTGAATCAAACCAAAGCCACGTAAACATTTCAAATGGTCATATGAACTTGACCAAACCCTTGGTTTGTTTGACCAATTGGTCAACTTAACCCATTTTGACTTAAAGGGGTCAACATGAGCCAAATCTGTACCAAATGAACTCCAAATTCAATGAAACTTGGCCAAACCTATTTTCTCAACATACCTAACATATCCAGATTCAAAAATCAGCCAAATGATGATTCTAGCTCTAGGCCATAGAACAAAGTTTTGTCAAATCCACGATGAATTTGGTCAAATCCTCTTCATACCTACTTGATACTTTCCTAATAGGTCAAGTAGACCCTATGGAGGGTGGTGCACCGAACCCAATGAGTTTAGGTTAGCCCAAATTGATCCAAGGACAAAACCAAGTAGATGACTCAAATTGGCCATATGGGAATCATGCTCCCACTCATTTTGAAGCACATGGGAGGTTACCACTCCACTCCCTAGCCCAAACTGACCATGTGCAAACTTCTAACAGCTCAAACAACCTTTCAATCTTGGCAATTAAATCAAAATGGAAAATAAAGCTTTGATCGTCTGATTGCCATAGGGGGAGATATACCCCCCCCCCTAATTCACTTCAATTCTCACTACCTCACTATCGATTGAGTAAAAGAGAGTCATAAGAACCATTCTTGAGTGATCCTAAGCTCTCTAGAAGGAATTTGAATTTGCCATTCTTAGTTTTCCTCAAGTGAAAATAAAGGAGCTCCATTGACTTGCAAATTTTCTTTACACTCCAATCCAAGTCAATTCTCTTTGCACACTCCACCAGAGGGACAAGTCAAGCTTACCCTAGCTCTCTCTCAAGGTCCAAAGGTAAGGGGAGATATAATTCCATCAAAGCTGCAAGGGAGCTAAGGAGGGGTTGGTCCATAGAGAAATCGACTTAACCTCAAGGGCTAATACTTTCACCACAGCTTCGTCTCAACCAGGCGAATCTCCTTCAAGGGAATCGAGCACCAGTGATCACTTTCGGTGAGGTTAGACATTTTTTGTCTACTAAACTCCATGTGTGTTGGTCCTTTGTAAAAGAAATGTTAATGGCATGAAATTTCAATTATTATATGTGATTGTCATTAGGGTTAGATGGTGTGTGCAAAATTTCATCCCAGTCCGAGCTCGATTGAGCTCGGATCTTCCCTTGAAAGTGACGGTCTCCATTATTCCTCGGGAAGAGCAGGGTGATCTCGACCATCCATGCTCTTTTGGATGGACAGAGATTAAATGCACATTTTATATTATATTTCATCCCTTTGAGCGAGGATTAATTCACAGATCCTTGATCGAGCAGTAGATATCAAACCTAGCCATACCCATGACGTGCATTGACAAGATCTTAAGTGTCTCATGCTTAATGCATGTCATTCGTGCATTTACTTTGGATTGAGGGATTAATTAAGTTTTAAATAATTTTAATTAACCTTCTAAACTTCAAAATTTATATTACTCTAAAGAAAAATTAGAAAAATATGAGGTAAATTATTGCTGAAGATAATTCAATCTAGAATATTCTAAAATTGGTTTTAATGGATTTTGAATATTTTCTTTCTTTGATTTTGGCTTTTATTGGAAATCTTAAATTGCTAATTACTCCCTAATTAATCCACTAATTAATCTCAACCTTCTTGGGTATATTTTGGGGGATGACTTCTACCTGCCCTAATTTTCTTGGGATTTATTGGTGGCTTAATTGGGGGGAATTGCTAATTCTCTTCCTAATTATCCTCTTTATGTAATTAAGGATAATTAAGGGTTTGATTAGTGTTTTAATCCCTTATTGAAGTTGATTAAGGTTTGATCCAATGAATAGGAGGTTTAGGGAATAATTTTAGGATATTCCCCTAAGCTATTCTTTAAACCCCTTTTCTTTCTTAATCCTCTCTTAATTAAGTATTAATTTACTAATTACCCTATTAATTAATTTCTTAAAATTTCTAAAACTTTTCAGAACTTAATTAATCTACTTTGGGTAGATGCTTAGGTGTTCAATTAAGAAAATCAAAACTCAACTCATATGTGTGAGGGGTGTTTTGAAATTACTTAAGTTCAACCCCTTAGTTTAATTAATCATTAATCATGAGCCAAATTACATTAGGCCCTTTTCTTCCTTGTTGCATTGCAAATTTAAATTCCTTGTGAGCTTTTATGTCATATCATTGGCTCATAATTATTTGGTTAACTATGCTAAGGTGGTGTAGGTAAGGGTTAATTAACATGCTAAATTCATACCTTAACCTAATGAAAATATGAAATGAATATAATCATCTAAAAATTAAACAAAAATGTCAAACACATGTGAGAATGGGTTAGGAATAGCAAACTCAATCTACATTATCAAATTTAAATCAAATTCAAAATCAAACAAAGATCATATTAAATAAACTTTGATTTACTTTAAGCTTTCATATTTCATAAGATTATCTTTGGGATTTAATTAAAGTGAATGTGTTTACATACTTTACTTTCATTTGTATCATCATTTCCATGCTTTTCAAAATCAAATTCAAAATGAAAATGTCCTTTATGTCAAATGTGTTGGGTAAAGTAAGAATATGAGTGGCTATTAAATTCAAATTATTTTCAAAACATATGAATCAATTATCAAAACTAAAATTGTGTTACTTATATCTTACTTATAAGTTTGCATGCGAGTAAAATATAAGGATTTGCTTAGTGTAGGTTTTCCTTCTCCTCTCTTTTAGTATAGTTTTGAATAGGATTTGGCAAGATGTATGGTTCATTTAAAAAGAACCTAACACTTGCCTAATTCCATATCCTATTCATTCCTATACTATCACTTAAGAAGGATACCTATGCTTGCACATATAAATTACATAAACAAAATAAGTCAACTAATACAAATTTTTTAATTCTTTCTTTTCCATTCATTTCTTTTTTTTGTACACTTGTATTTAAGGAAAGTGGTATATTAGCATGGACAACCCCAAGGTTGCGAGGCTTTAATTAGCCCTAAGTAGGTCTTATACCTTACACCTCTGGTTAACAATGGTGTCATACTCACTTATGCCTTTCATACATTCATATGTGCATGTGAAATTTGGATAAGAAACCCCTTTGCTACTTAATGAAAATCATGCATCATAAATTTTTAAATTCTCTTAAATGAATCACTTAGCATACATCATAAAGTGTGTTAAACATTCTGATTTATGTATATAGATATGCTTAGGACTCATTCATATGCATGTTATACATGTTGGAAAAGAAATGAAGTGATGTATGTTTTGTGAATTTGGTTTATTTTAATTAATCTTAAATGCCTTTCTTTTGGATAGGTTTGTTTAGAGATCATCTAAACTTAGGATTAATTAAAAGACATAATCAAAATATTCACTAAACAAAACTAAAAATATGAATCCACTTTAGAAATTACTTAGGTTAAGGAAGGAAAGAGAAGTCCTCCTTTCTTTCCCTCTCTTTATAACTTAGTAATTAATTGTAGGATTCACTTGAACCTATTAAAATATAAAATAAAATCAACCCAAAATAATTAAATCACTTAAATGAAACCCTCCTCTAAGTTGAACATGCTTCACACTTAGAAAATTCTAACTCAAAGCCATAGCTAAGCATACCACAAACCTCAAAACACATTAGGCTAAGTCACCACTTCTAGCTTTAGGTTAGGGTGGTGCATGGTTTGATGCTTGCTTTTATTTTGTGATATATGTTTTAGTGATGTTAGGATGTATGTGTAGAATGAATGGTAGGGCAATTTTAATATTATCTTATGGATTGTTTATAAGGGGCTATAATAAATAAAAATATAAATGCTTTTTTTGTTGTGCGGTGCTTACCCCTAAGCATAATCCAATTGGAGTGGACTTAGTCACCCATGTGTGGGTGATAAGTCCAATATATATCTTGGGTTTGGTGGTTTGTTTAGCTAACCTTTATTTTGGTGTTAGTTAGATTTACTTTTCTTTTCATGTAAATTTTGTAATTAGGATTTTTTAAAATGATTGTTATGGGGATTAGGATGAACATTGGTCATAAGATCTCATCTTATGCACCATGTGAAACCTTTGGAGCATCCACCTTCCATTCAAAAAGGAACCAAAGAAGAAAGAAGAAAAGAAGAAGAAAGAGAAAAGAAGAATGAAGAAATGAAGCTTGAAGACCCCATATAATGAATTCCTTGCTTAATTGTATTTAATTCATTTGTAATCGGGTTATATAAGGGCTCACCCAATTTATTTTTTGTTTTGCGGTGACACGACCACAATGGCCTCTTATTCTTTTGATTAGCTTTATAAATTGATTGATGATTTGTTTAGCTTGTGCATTAAGTAGCATCCTTTTCTAGTTTCTTCCTTGCTTTATGTATGGATGGATGTGGATTAGGCTCTTAGGAAAAATAAATCTTCTACCAAATTTAACAATTCAAAACTAAAATAAAGAACTCATAACCTCATCTAAAGCTTAGAAAATCAAGATAAAAGAATTAGCAACCCACTTGGATGAGTACTTCTTTTATAACATCATGCATAAATGCATATTATTTTCACTCTTGATTAGAGGGCTTCCACCTTGCTAGAGAACTTGGCTCGACCTTTGAGAGCCATGGTAGAAACACACCTCCTCCCTTCTCGCTGATTTTGGCCAATAATCTCATTTCTCATGCATTAGGCATATGAATCCTATTGAGTCAAAATGATTGTCCAAAATGAAAATAAAATGAAATGAATTGCATTAGATTTAGGTCATTTGAAGCATACCCTTACATGATCTAGTCTCTTTAGAGTGAGTTTAAGGACTTAGTCTCTTTCTAAATAAATAACTAGCTATCTTGCATAAAGCATATGACTTGCCTACATGAATTTAAAATCATAGGAGGAGTTAGTTGGCACCCCATGTGGTTGTAAGTCCAAGTAGTGGTTTGTCCTCTCTTGTGGAGGCAAACAAATACCCATTTTGCCTTAGATTTAGGTTGTGCTTTTGGCCCTTAAAACTCCCTAGATTTAGGTTCTGAGATTGCTTCTCCCCTTTGTAGGCCATAAGCATAAATCCTCACCTCTTAAATTTCTAATGAAAAATAAAATTTAAATAAATTAAATTAATTTCAAAAATGTAAAGCCCAACCATAGGATAGTTTAAGATGTTTGCTAAGTTTCCTACCATCGTAGGCATCTCCTACTCATCTTTTTTTGGCTTCGATAATAACTCTCTCTCCTTGATCAATCCCATTTGATCTTCCAAAATAAACTAATCGATTGATAGTCCTACTTATTAAAATATTTAGAGACAATAATCATTTACCTTAATTAAGAGTATTCTTAAGGGATCCCCTCCCTTAGAATGTAATTAACTATGGGGGCTTGCCCCTGTAGGGAACTTAATGAACCCGATTTAAAATAAACCTTTACTTTTCTAAAGTAGGGGTGAATCTCTGTACATATGCAAACCCATTGTCCTTAGGAGTCCTTATTCAGGTGATTAGGTCCATTGTAGGGTGGTGACTTCTATCTCTTGAGATAGTACACCTCCCTCAATGTCATACCCGATCACCTTAATAAGAACATCTGCGATCTACATGGCATCCCAACAAGGCATATTTTATATATTTATGTTTTCATTTATCCTCTTTTCCAAAAGGGGGATAGATGAAGGCAGGAATGTATAAAATTTTTCACCACAGAGCAGTTTTAGACATTAAGAGCTCCTTAGTCATAAGACACTTTTAGTGGCTAAGTGAACACTTAACCTAAGCTTAGAGACTTAGAAGGATTAGACATAAGATTAAGCTATGCCTTAGGACTTAGGAAAACCTACCTAGACTATAACATGACCAAATCTATGCCTATCTCCTTAACTACAATCCAATTTCAAATCCACATATTCAATTCCAATTGAATTTCAATTACAATCCAAATTCTCCAAAAATCAACCCATCCAAACCTAAGCTTATGTTTTGATCCTATGGACTTAGCCAAAATTTCTTTCAATCCAAATCAAATTCAATTGATTTTCACATAAATCAATTAGTCCTTCAATTATCATGCTAAGCCATACCAAAATCTATAATCAAATCAATCAAACCAAAATCAATTCAATCAAACCTAACCTATCCCATTTGAACCCAAATATTCAAATAAGCCAAAATCCATTTGAACCCAAATCAATTACAACCAAAGATATAAATCAATCTCAAATCAATATCTAAACTCAACTAAACTTAATTTAACCCAAAAATCCAACTCAAATAGCTTAATTGGTCCACTTGACTCAAAAGTGACCAATTTGACCAAATTGAACCAAGCCCCAATCCAATTCAAATTAGATTGAACCAACACTTCAAATCTTCTCCATGATGATTGTTGATCATCTTGGATAGCTTAACTACAATCAATTCAATTCAATCAAGCCAATTGACCCATTTTGGCTCACTTGACCCAAAGTGACCTAAATGACCCATTTGAGCCAAATCTCAATCCAACTTAAATTTGATTGAACCAAACCAATTAAAACCTCTTGTGATGATTGTTGATCATCCTTGATTGTTCAATTGCAATCAATTGGGTCAAACCAAGTCAACTTAGCTATTTCACGAAATCAACCCAGTTAACTTTCATGAGCCAAATGAACTAAATCTCATCCTAAGCTAATTAATTGAAACCAATGATCCACATCAACCTAAAATCAATCCTTGAACATGACTTAATCATCAATTGGAAACCAAACCCTAAATTGGCCTTTGACCCAAGTTGACCAATTTGACCTAAAGACCAAATTGGGTCAAATCAAATCTAACCCAAATTGATTGCAACTAATGCTCAAGTTCATTCTAAATTGATTAATGAACATGATCAAAGCCTTGATTCAACCCAATTGATCCAAAGGGTCAATTTGGCCTAAATCATTCCTGAATCCAATTGATTCAAACCAAAGCCTAAAATTATCTTTAAATGATCAATTGAAGCTAAACCAATGTACTAAGTCAATTTGGCCAATTTGGCCAACTTATTATTTGAAAATGAACTCAAACGGGTCAAATCCAAACTTGAGCCAAATTGAACCAAACCAATTGCACCAAAATATCCCAAATACTCATTTGAACTTAACTCAACCCTTGGTTTTACCCAATTTGACCAATTGGTCAACCTGAATAAACTTAGCCCAATTTGACCTACATGGGTCAAATTGAGCCAAATCCATTCAAACTAAGCCCAAATCCAATGAAACTTGGCATGGTCTTTCCTTAGGTCACCACGGGTCAGCCCAAATCTAACCCAACCCATGATTGATCTAAATTCACCCAAAACCAAAGGGATAAGGCTTGCCAAATGGGATATATACCCCATTTGAATGGTCAAACCCACTATCCTCCACATGGCTGCCTCTTAGACTTCCACCTAAGCAAGAGGAACATTGGCTCACCTGACCCAAAGATGATTGGGTCAGCCATGTGCTAAGTGGAGGTGAGTTCACCCCTCTCCTCCCATTGGAGCACTTCAAAACCAAGGACACCCACTTCTCCTCCCATGGTTGCCACTTCCCCTCACTCACCCACTCAAACAGAGCCAACTCAGCACATCCACCCACCACTGTATGGTGGGCGACCACTAGGCCAAAGGAATCTCATTGAGAGGAGGTATACCCCTCAATTTGATTCAGATCCTCGAGCTGAAACTCAGAGCGAGCCACCAGAGTTTCTTAAGCTCTCCCTTTGCTAAAAAATACCAACTAAAAATAGGATAAGCTCCAACTCCACCAAATCTCAACCAATCCCAAATTAACTTCACCCACTCATTCATCGAACTCTGGAAAGTCGAAACGAACCTTCTCCCAAGTGATTCGAGCACTAGAAGCCCTCTCAAGCATACCTCTAGTGAGGATTTTGGCGATGTTTAATCCACAGAGCCACCAACGAGGAATCAAGGCATCATCTTCTCAACAGGGCTTCACCTCTTTAAGACGAAGCTACCTCGATCAGTTAGCCGCCAGTCTAAATCTTCGGTGAGGTATTTTCTGGCAAATCAAGGATTCTCTAATTTTTTTTAGACCTTTTTGAAAGAAATGTGAATGCCATGCGAATCCAACTATAGGATCCTTATACATAAACCTCATGAAAGTGTGGGATCAATCCTGAGCCTCCTTGAGCTCCAACGAGCTCGAATTGGGTGGAGGAAGGCAAATCGTGTCCATCTTTCATCGCTCGGGAGATGACAGATCACTCACCATCCATTCTACGTGATTGGAATGAACAGTCATGATCTCTTGTTAGATTAATTCCTATTTTATCCTAAGGGAACCATAGGATTAATCTCCATCATTTGATCTTAGATCGACGGGGCGATGAAAGCGTCATTTGCCATTGTTAGTCGAGAGTTTTAAATAACCAATCCTATGGTGCCACATGAAAAGCATGCCACATCAGCGATCCACATGGCTTTGATGGGATTAGGCTTAATTAAGGCTTAATTATTCATTTTAATCACTAAAACTTTTAAAAAATCATAACTTATTGTAGAAAAATCCAAAAAATGCAAATAAATACTTATTTTAAAGGTAAAAAAGAGGAGATTTAATTAAAATATTTTTATTGGGTTTTGAATAGTAATTAAAGCTTAATTAGGGTTTGAATGCATACTTAATTAGCTTAATAAAATGTTAATTACTTGGTTAATTGATTCTAAACTTGGAGAATTGATTTAATGAGATGACCTCTACCTCCCATAATTTTTTTAGAGTTTATTGCCTAGGTAATTAGGTAAATTGATATTTCGAACCTTAATTACCCCTATTATTAATTTAATGATTAATTAACATTTAAAATTATAAAAATCAATTAATTAAAGCCTATTAATCATTAATTAATAGTATGTGGATGGGGGAGAATGATTAGGACCTATTTTCTAGTCTCTTTCCTAAATTCATTTCATTTTAAAAGGATTAATTGAGATTGTAATTAATTAAGTGTTTAATTAATTAATCAAATGGCTAAATTAAGCCATATTGAAATGCAAATAACATCAGATAATTAATAATAAAATTAAGGGTTTCTCTTTATGTGTTTAATAACGTAAAGACCCTTTAAAGAAATTATGATTAACCCATAAGTGTGGGAAAATCATAAAAGTATTTAATTAGATTCTTTAACTTAATGAATCTTTAATTATAATCCGATTGCATTAGGTCCTTTAGGAACAGTGCAACTTTACATTTCTCATATGTTCATTTATTTTTGGCTCATGATTAATGATTAATCAAATTAAAGAAGCATACAAAAGGGTAATTAAGTGATTCAATTAATGATTCAACTTAACTAATTCATAAAATTCATTTAATTATCTTTCCTTGAACTAATTAAGATTACCAACATGGAAATGGGGTTAAAATAACAAAAAAACAACAAATAATTTCTCTCTTTAAATCAACTCAAATCTAAAATCAAATTAATAATAAGCTTTGGTTTTTTTAAAAAATTTTATTTAATGTGATTGTCCTTAGAAACTAATATATTTGAATGATCCATGTGCCTATGTTTAGTTATTCCTTTCCAATCACTTTAAGTGTTGTATGTCATGTGGTTTCATGCATTCATCCTTTCAAATTCAAATGAATCAAATGAAGGTTACTTATATAAGCTTGCATTTATTGAGTTAACTAAGTTATATGTGTGGCTATTATCACTAATAAATTCAAATCTATTTTTCAAAGTTTATAAATTGATACTAATATGTGGAATGATGATAGTTATAAATACATATAGTCTTGCATGTGCTTATAGCTTAGTTATGTGAATTTGAAGCTCCCTTTCTTGAATTCATATATTTATTTACATAGGTTTGACTATTATAGGATATATAGTCTGGAAATCCTGGGATTATGAGGTTTTAAGTAGCCCCAAGGAGGTCATTTGATTATCTCACTTCCCTGGTTAACAAAGGCACGTATCCAATTGATTTAATTATTATGTATTTTAGTATTAGAATTGATAAAGCTTTAATTCATGGGCATAAATGATTCAACCAATGGAAAATACAATCTTTGCATGATATTCATCTTTATAATTGTGTATACATTAATGTGTATTTAAGATAGAAAACAGTGTAGCGATCAAATTTTAAGTCCCCAAGAAAGTCATTTGATTATCTCACTTCCCTGTTAACAATGGTATGAACTTGTTTTTACAACTTTTATACATGTATGTGCTTAATTAAATGATGAAAATCACCTTTTATTATTAAAATACATGCATCCATAATCATCTAAGTCATTGGCATACATTACATGTAAGTTAGTGCTCTCTTTCTTATGATTCATATATAAATTTACAGTTTGAATGATAATAAGTATATAGTTTGGACATTATAATAAAAGAGGTCATTTGATTACCTCATCCATAGTTAACAATGACATGCTTATTTGATTTCATTCTATGTATTCATTAATTTACAGCTTTAATGAACATGATAAATAATTGATATCTATATGCATTCATCATCATTTAACTGTCTTGAAATATATATGTATATATATATATATATATATATATATATATATATATATATATATATATATATATATATATATATATATATATATATATATATATATAAATATATATATATATATATATATATATATATATATATATATATATATATATATATATATATATATATATATATATTAAGTAAAGTTATATATATGTTAAAGTCATGCATGTAATGGAAATGAATGACTTGATATATGTTATGTGATAGTAATTCAAATATAGTAATACTAAGATGTCTTTCATATTGAATAGAATTACTTAAGGTTAACCCAAACTTAGGATTAATAAAATACTTAATAAGAAATTCACTAAAGAGAACTAAATCATAAAAATGTGCTTTAGAAAGTGGCTTAAGGTAGGGATGAAAAAGGGCAATCCTATTTCTTCTCTTTATAACACTTAGATGCTAGGTGTAGATCAAATGACACTAAGCAAAACATAAACTAAAATTCACAAATCAACTAAATGACTTGAAGTGGAACCAACCTTTATATTAAATTAAATTCTTCTACACTTAGAAAATCATAACTCTAATATTTAGTTAAGACATACTACACAAAGCCTTAGCACACATAATTAAGCAACCACTTCTAGTCCTAAGTTAAGATGGTGTATGTGTGATGTATGTTTTATTTGTGATGTAATATTTACCGATGTTAGGTGTATATTTTGTAGACTCGATGTTAGTCCACTTTTAGCCTAATGTTATTTTTGCAGAGGGTTATGCTTAAGGGGTTTCTTAAAAAAATATAATTATTCTCTTTGCAGATTGCTTATACCCCTAAGTGTAATCCACATTATGACAGGTGGTCTTGGTTACCCATGTGCATGGCGCTAAGCCCAAATTATGATAAACATAACTGCTTGGGATTGTATGTATGTTTAGCTAACATATATTATTTAAGTGTAGTTATATTTACTTTTTCTATATAAATGTAATTTGTGCAATAAATTACAATGAGTGTTATGGGGGATTAGGATGAGCTAGAAGGCTTTGTCCCTGTGATGCCTTGGAGCAAACCAAATCAAATGAAGAAAGGAGGACATGAAGAAATGAAGAAGTGAAGACCCCCGTAGCATGTATTCATTTCTAATTATAATTATTCTTTCATATTACGGGTCAGGGTAGTGAGCAACTACCAATTTTCTTATTTTCTGGTGTACGGCATAATTTACACCTTTTATTCTTTTGTGATAGTTTATAAAAATTATTTCATGTTATGTTTAGATTGCACAATAGGACTACATAATTTTCATAGTTTTTTTTATGATTGATGTTTTAATATATGGCCTAGATATGGTAGGCTCTTAGGAAAAAATTAGTTTTTCTACCCAATTAATAACTCGTAACTAAATTTTAAAGCAATTGATAACCTCACCATAATTCTTAGGCTCTAAATAAGATAATTAAAGGATTTAGTAACCTCATAGCTGTATGATTGTATGTATCACATCATGCATATCATATCCCTTCTTCCTTAAATATGGTGGATCTCCATCCTTGCATGATAAGGAAATGCTTGACCTGTGAGGGCATCCCTTGTGGTGGAGAACACCCTCTTCTCCCTGATTTAGCTAATAACTCTTTTTCATCATGCATTTAGGCATAAAAAAAATTAATGTCTTTGTCCAAAATAATATGTCAAAATAAAATAAAATCTGAAAGTCATATGCTCATACCACTCATGCTCTAGTCTCTTAGGTAGTGGGTTTAGGACTTTAGTCTCTTTAAAATTAAATACAAAGCCTAGTCATCTTGCAATTTCATAAGATTAGCCTACATGGTTTTGAATCGTATGAGGTTTTAGCTTGCAACTACTCCAAGTGGTTGTAACTCCAGAAGAGTCAGACGGGTTTATTCTCTCTTTTGGAGATAAACCCTTAAGTCCACCTTCGCTTAGATTTAGGTCCTGCTTTAACTTATGTTAAAGCTCACTAGATTTAGGATCTAAGGTTGCTAGCTTCCTTCAGGCTACAAGCATAAATCCTTATCTCTTAGACATTTTTGCAATCTTGTGTTGATGGATTATAAGCCCTAGCAATCTATTAAAATTTCAACTCAAATAGAATAGACCTCTTCACTTTCAAACATATAAAGCCCTACCATAGGGTAGATTAGAATGCTCACTAGGCTTCCTAGTATCATGAGCATTTCTTACTTATATCCTTTGGATTCCAAAATAAATCTTCAACTTAATCTATCCCAGTTGATTTCCCAAACATAGTCAATCCTTTGATAATCTTAGCCTTAAAATATTTGGAGATAATAATTTCCTACTTTAACCTAGAGTATTCTAAAGAAATCTCATTTCCTATGATGTAATTAAATATGGAAGCTTTCCTCCATAGGGAACTAAAGAACTTGGCTTAAAATAAACCCTGCTTTACTTTTCATATAAAGTAGGGGAAGAATCTCTGGTATATTCGAAGATCCATCATGCCTTAGGATTCTTTATTAGGTGATTAGGTCCATTATGGGGTGATATTTCTATTTTTTGAGATAGTACATCATACCTCAATATCATACTCAATCACTTTAATAAGTGCCCCCTATGATCTGTGTGGTGTACACACAACGCTTCCGAAAATAAACACCATAACCCTTTAGGCCAATTTGGGCTAAATGGGTCAATTGATTTGGTTTGGTCAAATTGAGTTCAATTAAAGGTTCCATTGACCTCACTTTTGGAGTGAGTTCTCAATCTCTCCATCTTAAATTTAGGAGTCTTCTAGACACTAAGACTTCTCTAGTTAGAAGATACTTCTAGCAATTAGGTAAATACTTAACCTAGGTCTAGAGACTTAGAAGGGTTAACCATAAGATTAGGTTATACCTTAGTGATTAGGATAATCCACCTACCCTATGGCCTAAACCCAATCCATGTTCACCTTCTTAAACTATAACCAAACCTCAAATTCTATTCAAATACCAAATCCAAACCCAAACTCCAAAACCAAATGATTGAAGCCCATGATCAAATCCAAACATGAAATCTTTCCTAAGACCTTTGAATCAATCTCATGGACTTAGCCAAAATCCCATCCAAATCAAAACAAAATCAATCAATTTTTGCATAATCAATTTTTATCTTCAATCATCTTCCTAAATATAAATCAAATCTACATTCAAATGATCAAAACTAAATCAAACTAAATCAAATTAAATCAAAACCCTTCATAAGCCATATGAATCAATCCCATGGGCTTAGCCAAATCTTAACCCAAATAAAACCAAAATCAAATGATTTTCTCATAATCAATTCATATCTTCAATCTTCTACACAAATATGAATGAGATATACATTTAAATTATCAAAACTAAATCAAAGTAAATCAAAATGCAAACCAAAGCCACATGACCCAACTCCATGGACTTAGCCAAATTCCTTCATTCCAAAACTCAAATTCAATTGATTTTCTTATGAATCAATTACTCCTTCAATTATCATCCCAAATATAAATGAAATCTACAATCATCAAGCCAAACCAAAATCAACCCAAGTCAAACCTAACCTAACCCATTTGACTTGAAATATTCAAATGAACCAAAATTCATCCAAACCCAAATCAATTGCAATTGAATTTATATATCAATCCTAAATCCATATATAAACTCAACTAAATCAAACTCAGCCTAAAATCAAGCCAAATAAACTCAATTGGTCCACTTGACCCAAAGTGGCCAATTTTACATATTTGAGCCAAATTCCAACTACCCAAATTGGATTGAACTAAGCCTATCTAAACCTTATGTCATGATGGTTAATCACCCTAGGTTGATCAATTGTCAAAAATTAGGTCAAACAAGTCAACTCGGCCCTTTGACCAAGTCAACCTTCTTAACCCATATGAACCCAAACTAGCCAAATTACAACTTAAGCCAAATCCCTTAAAACCAATGATTCATACCAACTCAAAATCAATTTTTGAACATTACTTGACCTTCAATTGAGCCAAACCAAATCTAATTGGCCCTCTTGACCCAAGTTGACCCAAATTTAACTAAAAGACCAAATTAGGTCAAATCAAAATATAAACCAAATTGATTGCAATCAATGGCTCAAGTTCATTCTAAATTGATTGTTGAACTTGACCAAAGCCATTACTGGAGCCAGTTGACCCACTTAGCCTAAATTGACTTAAAGGGACAAATTGGCCTAAATCAAAACCAAACCCAAATTGATTGAAATCAAAGCCGACAATCATCCTCAATTGGTCAACCAAACCCAGACCAACACCTAACCCAAGCCAATTTGGTCAAATTGGTCAACTTAAGCCATTTGACCCTTTGAACTCAAATGAGTCAAATTTAAATCTAAGCCAAATCAAACCAAACTAATGACACTAATACATCCCAAATGATCATATGAACTTGACTAACCCTTGGTTTGACCTAATTTGACTAATTGGTCAACTCAACCTAACAATTTGACCAATTTGAGTCAAATTAAGCCAAATCAAACCAAATGAACTCTAAATCACTTGAAATTTGGGCTAACCAACTATTAGATCATTTTAAATCTACCAAAATCAAATCCAATGCCAAATAACCATTATACCCTTGTGTCAATGGTATCACATGAGATAAATCACCCATGTATGTGGTCATTTCAACTCCTTGGCCACTTGGTACTCTCCCATTGGTCCACATAGGCACCTAGGACATTGCCCAACCTGACCCAGGGAGTGGTTGGGTCGTCCATGACCCATGGGAGGTGAAATCACCTCACCCTCCCCATTGGTGCATTTGAAACCCATAGGACACCCACTATCCCTCCTTGGCAGCCACCTCCACACCTTCACCCACTCAAACCGAGCCACCTCATTCACTCCCTGCCACCCATGAGCCTTTGAGGTGGTTGGACGACCACAAGGAGCCAAATTTGATCGGACCAATCGATCAAGGGAAGGAGGGGGTATACCCCCCATCCAATTCATTCCAAACCGAGCACTTGAGCATTGAGAGAACCTTAGCACCCTAAGCCAACCATCTTAAAGCTATTCCCAAGCATACTGAGCTCCTCATTGTCAATTTCACCTAAGTAAAAATAGGGCATCCCTCCTTCGATCCCAACTTCCTCAAACCTCTATAGAAATCAAATTAACTTTGTACACATCATTCCTGCCGAAAGAAGAACATTGCCTCAGCCCTCGACCATCGGGACATGATCAATCAACGCCATCAAGCTTGGTGTTGGTCCTCCAAGAAAACTACATCAAATTAAGGCTCGTGCTGATCAGTAGAGCTTCTTCTTCACTAGATGAAGCTTTCTCAATCAAATTTTTTACCAGTCTTGAGCTCTAATGAGGTATGCCATTAAAACTGAGCTTTGGGTGAAAATGAGTTGAAGCTTTTTGAAGAAAATATTCATCCCGTGTGATCTTTACCATTGGATCCCCTCCGATCAATGTCGTAAAGGTGTGGAATCCTTTTAGTCAATCCAAGCTCTAAGCTCGGATCAAGCGAGCAATGGCGAACTCTTTCTCCTCACTGATGATAATAGATCACACATTCATTCCGCATGATCGAATGGAATCATGATTAGATCTATTTAATCCTATTAAGTGGAGATTAATCATAGCCATCCAATCTTAGATCGCGGGTGGATGAGAAAGCTCACCCACCACCGCCACGTAGTGTTGAGTGATAAGTTTTAAGTATCAATCGCTCCACGTGGAAAGTGCGCCACACAACATGGCCGAATGGGATTAGGCTTTAATTAGGCTTAATTAATCATTTTTAATGGCTAAAATTCGAAAATTCATAACAAATCATAGAAAAATAAGAAAAAAACACAAATAAACACTCATTTTGAAGGTATTTCAGAGGAGAATTAATTAAAAATAATCTTAATTAATTTTTAAAAATATTTAAGGTTTAATTACAAAATTAATTATCTTAATTACTCCTTAATTATTTGAGCAATTAATCTCAAAATTTTATGGGTTAATTTAATGTGATGACCTCCTCCTCTATTTTCTTGGGATTTATTGCTCACTTAATTAGGAAATTGATTAATTAAATCTTAATTATTTTTTTAAAGTTAATTAATATTAATAATCCCATGAATAGTAATAAATTGGTTTAATTAAGTTTATTAATCATTAACGTGAATGAACTATTGGAATAGAGTTAAGACCACCTTCTTAGCCTCTTTCCCTAAGTTTATTCCATCAATTAAGATGAAATTAATTAAGGTTTAACTAATTAATTAAATCACTTGATTAATTAAATTGAAATCATAATCATATTAAACCTCAACTAATCAATTCTTGGGTAGACCTTTAGGTGTTCAATAACCTAAAGCTATTTAAGGAAAATTATGGTTAATCCACATGTGTGGGGAAACTATGAAAGTACCTAATTAAGTTCCTTAATTTAGTTAACCATTAATCATGAGCCAATTGCATTAGGCCCTTTTTATTTCTTAGGATCATTGCTAATTTAATTTTGAACTCATGTGTATATCATATTGGCTCACAATTATTTAGGTAATTATGTTAAGTTAACATAAGAAAGGGTTAATTAATGTATTTAATGCATACTACAACTTAATTAACTCTTAAAATCAACTTAATTACATTTCATTAAACCAAATTAATTAACAAATATGGGAATAGGTTAGGATCAGCAAACCTTTTCTCACATCCTTAAATCAAACTAAAACATGAAATTAAAGACGATATTAAGAAAGCTTTGGTTTACTTTAAATGGATTTATTTAATATGATTATCCTTTAGAATTATTTTTATAGAATGAAATTATGTGTTTATGTTTATTCATTCCTTTCCAATCATGTTAAATGTTGTATGTAATTTGAAGTCATACATTCATTTTTTTTTCAAAATTAATCAAATCAAATGATTCTCTTTTATGTACGTGTGGCTATTATCACTAATAAATTCAAATTATTTCTCCAAAATTTATAAATCAATTACATTAACTAGAGTGATAATAGTTATGAATACATATAAGCTTTGCATGTGCTTATAGCTTAGGTATGTGAAATAAAGATTTATTTTCCTTAATTCATAAGTGGTTTTACATGTATTTGAATGTTAATAAGTATATAGTCTGGACATCCCAGGA
Organism: Cymbidium sinense; assembly: GCA_021442155.1. Classification (NCBI taxonomy): domain Eukaryota; kingdom Viridiplantae; phylum Streptophyta; class Magnoliopsida; order Asparagales; family Orchidaceae; genus Cymbidium; species Cymbidium sinense. The sequence goes on along the minus strand of JAKCPB010000211.1, from coordinate 24,728 downwards.
ATACGAGGCTTTAGCTAACCCCAAAGAGGTCATTTGGTTACCTCACATCCTTAGTTAACAATGACACGTACTTATTTGATTCTATTTACATGTATTTCTACATTAGAAATTGAATGGAACTTTGTTTCACATACATAAATATTTTAATGAAATTGAAATGTAATTTTTGCATGATTTTCTTTCCCTTATTTACATATACATTCATGTAGTGAGATAGAAAAGTATATAGTCTAGATATCTAGAATATGAGCTTTAGCTTGCCCCAAGGAGGTCATTTGATTACCTCACTTCCCTGATTAACAAAGGCATGTACTTGGCTCATTTTTCTTTACATGTGTATATAGCTAAAGGATGAAAATCCCTCTTTTCTACTAAAAAGAATACATGCATCCATAATTGGCTAAGTGATTGAATTAATTAAACATGTGACTTAGAGTTGTTCTTTCTTACGCTCATGTGTACAAGCTTACATAGATATGAATGCAAGTGGGTATATAGTTTGGACATCCCGGGAACACGAGGCTTTAGCTAACCCTAAGGAGGTCATTTGATTACCTCACTTCTTTAGTTAACAATGGAACATATTTATTTAATTTCATCCTTATGTATTTTTATATAAAAATTTGGATATAGCTTTAAATTAATATGATTAAATAATTCAATTGAATGAAAAGTATAAAATCCAAACATCCATATACATTCATTATATAAGTGTGCTAAAACATATTGCATGTGTAGATATGCTTAGGATTGAATCATATGTGTGTTATGTGTGATGGAAAGGAATGATTTAACATATATCATGTGGTAGTAATTCAACTAGATTAATCTTAAGATGCCTTTCATAATTAATAGAGTTATTTAAAGTGAAACTAAACTTAGGATTAATTAAAATATGTAATAAGCCATTCATTAAAAAGAACTAAATCAAATTAATGAACTTTAGAAAGTAGCTTAAGGTAGGGATGAAAGGGAATGATCCCCTTTCTTCTTTTTATAACACTTAGTTGTTAAGTGTAGGTCATATGAAATAAAAGAAAATACAAACTAAAATTCTCAAATCAATTAAACAACTTGAAGTTAAAAAAACTTCTCATGTTAAATTAAATCTTCTTACACTTAGAAAGACATAACTCCAATGCTTAGTAAGGCATACCACACAAGCCCTAACACACATTAAAATTAAATTACCACTTCTAGTTTTAAGTTAGGATGGTGCATGATGTAATATATTTTATTTTATGATGTATTATTTTAGACTGGATGTCAGGGTGTATGCTTCATAGACTAGATGGTATGTCGATACTAGCCTAATTATGTTTTATGTAGGAGATTATACTTAAGGGGATGCTTAAAAATAAATAAAAATATTCTCTTTATAGGTTGCTTAAATCCCTAAGCATAATCGGCTTGGTTACCCATGTGCATGGTGCTAAGTCCAAATTATATATATATAACTGCTTGGGATTATATGTGTGTTTAGATAATACTTATTTTGCAAGTGTAGTTAGATTTGCTTTTTCATATTCTTAATGTAATTTTTCAATAGAAATTATGATTAGTTCTATGGGGAATTAGGATGAGCATTAGCTAGAAGGCTTTATCCTGGGGTGTCATGCGATGCCTTGAAGTCCAATAAATCAAAGGAGAAAGAAGGGACATGAAAATAGAAGATATGAAGAAATGGAAGAATAAAGAATGAAGACCCCCATAGCATTTAATAAAATTATAATTATTCTTTCATATATCAGGTTGTATAAGGGTAGAGCTTGGCTACCCATCTTTTTTTTTTTTGATGTATATGGTACCCTAATCGCACCCTCTTATTCTTTTGCGGTTGTTTATTAAATTACTTGATGTTATGTTTAAATTGTGCATTAGAAATGGCATGCTTTTCAAAGTTTCTTATGATTGATGCTTTAATGTGTGGCCTGTAGCTGATTAGGCTCTTAGGATAAAATTAATTATTTTACCCAACTATTCACTCATAACTAAAATTTTCTATAACTCATAATCTCACCATAAAGTCTAGGTCTTAAATAAGATAATTAAAAGATTTAGCAACCCTTAGTTGTATGGTGTATGTCTCACATCATGCATATAATCTTGAATCACTCTTGTAAAAATGAGGGCCTCCATCCTTGCATGTATAAGACCGCTTGACATGAGAGAACCCTACCGAGTTTCACCCTCTTTTGATTTGGCCAATAATCTACTTCATCATGCATTTAGGCATATAAAAATTCCAAAGCCTTCGTCAAAATGATATGTCAAAAATGACAATTTGAAAAGTTATGCATTTATAAATTAAGTCTTATGCTTATACCACTCATGCTCTAGTCTCTTAGGGAGTGGATTTAAGGACTATATTATCTTTTCTAAATAAATAATAGCCTGACTATCTTGCAATCTCATATGACCGGATTACATAGTGTTGACCTCACTTTTGGAGTGAGATTTCAACTTCTTCATCTTAGACATAGGACTCCTCTAGTTACTAAGAGTTCTTAGTCTTAAGACACTTCTAGTGATTAGGAACACTTAACCTAACCCTAGAGATTTAGAAGAGTTAGCAAGAATAGGTTATGCCTTGGTATTAGGAAGACTTGCCTACTATAGCTTAAACCAAATCCTTGCTTCATTCTTTCAAGTCAAACTTCAAATTCAAATCAAATCTTAAACCAATTTCAACTCAATTGATTTTCTCAAATCATGGATCAATTCAAACCAAATCTTAAACCAATCCAACTCACTTGATTTTCTCAAATCATGGGTCAATTCTGAACCAATTCTTAAATCAATTTCAACTCAATTGATTTTTTCTCAAATCATGAATGAATTCCAAAATCCAAATCATAAATCAATTCCAAATAGTTGAAACCCATTATTATCAATTCCAAAATCTCCTAAGTTGATTTCACCTTATGGACTTAGCTCAAATCAAATCCAAATCCTCCCAAAAGATTTTCATAACATTTATATTCTTATTTATATTCACAAATATAAATGAAATATAAATTCAAATAACCAAAACCAAATTCAAATTCAAGTCTAAACCAAAAATCCAACTTGCCCTCTTTCAAGTCAATTCCTTGAACTTAACCAAACCAAATCCAAATCACTCTAAATTCAAAATATTTTCTCATAACCCATTTATATTCTCATTTACATTCACAAATATAAATGAAATATAAATTCAAATTACCAAAACTAAAATCAAAACTCAAGTCCAAAATGAACTTAAATCTAACCTATACTATTTCAAGTCAAATTCTTGAACTTAGCCAAGCCATTCTCAAATCAATTCAAATCCTTAGACTTTCTCTTCAAACAATCACTTCTTCAATCACATGCCCAAATATAAACATAAACTTCAATCATCAAACCAACATAAAACTAACCCAAATCAAACCCATGTTCATCTTTTGAACTTGAAATTGTCAAATGAATTTGTTGACCTCACTTTTGGAGTGACTTTCAACTTCTTCATCTTAGACATATGACTCTCTTAGTAAGAGTTTCTAGTCTTAAGACACTTCTAGTGATTAGGTGAACACTTAACCAATCCTAGAGACTTAGAAGAGTAGCATAGGAATAGTCATGCCTTAGGGGTGTTAGAAAAACTTACCTACCCTATAACTTAAACCAAATCCTCACTTCCTTCTTTCAAGTCAAACTTCAAATTCAAATCAACCTCAAATCATAATCAAATTCAAATCCAAATCAACTTCAAATTCAAATTAACTTCAAATTCAAATCAACTTCAAATTCAAATCAACTTCAAATTCAAATCAACTTCAAATCAAATCAACTTCAAACTCAAACCAATTCCAAGTCAAATTCAAATCAATTCCAACTTAATTGATTTTCTCCTTAAATCAATTTCAATGATTTTCAAATCATGAATCAATTCCAAATGATTGAAATCCATGATTGAATTCCAAATCCAAAATCTTTCCTAAGTCACTTTGATTTCATCTTATGGACTTAGCTCAAATCAAATCTAAATCAATTCAAACTCAAAAGATTTTCTCATAACTCATTTATATTCTCATTTATATTCATAAATATAAATGAAATATAAATTCAAATAACCAAAACCAAATTCAAAACTCAAACCCAAATCTAACCTAAAACCAACCTATACCATTTCAAGTAAAACACTTGAATTTAGCCAAATCAAATCCAAATCAATCCAAACCTTTGGATTTTCTCTTCAAACAATCAATCCTTCAATCACAAACCAAGTTCAATAATAAACTTCAATCATCAAGCCAAAACTAAATTTAAAACTCAAACCCAAATCAAACCCATGTTCATCCTTTGAACTTAAAATCAAATGAATCAAAACACATTTGACTCCAAATCACTTGCAAAATGGATTTATATTTCAATCATATCCATATGTGAGTTCAACCAAACTTGAATCAAGCCTTGATCAAGTCAATTGACCCAAGGCTCATTTGACCCAAAGTGACCTAAAAGTACCTTTTGAGCCAAATTCTAATCCTACCAAATTGGATTGAACTAAGCCATCAAGCCTCACATTGTGAGCAACAATCATCATAAGATGATCAATCACTCAAATTGGGTCAAACCTAGCCTTTGACCAAGTCAACACTTAACCCAAATGAAACCCAAACTAGCCAAAATCCACCATAGACCAAATTGATTGAAAACATTGATCATAACCAATTCATGATCAATGATTGGATTGACCAAATCATCATTTGTCAAACCGCCCAATTGGCCACTTGACCCAAGTTGACCCAAGTTGACCTAAAAAGTCAAAATCTGTCAAATCTTAATCTAAGACAAATTGATTGAACCAATGGGTCAAATTCATTCTAAATCACTTGTTGAACTTGACTAAAGCCTCAATTGGCCAACTAGACCCAACATAGCCCAGTTGACATGAACCCAACTTGACCTAAAAGGTCAAATCAAACCAAATCAAACCAAATCAAAATTGATTGAAACCAAAGCTTGCAAAAACATTTCAAATGACCAATCAAACCTAAACCAACCCATGACCTAACCCAAGTAGTGAAATGGTCAAATTGGTCAACTTGACCCATTTGACCTAAGTGAACCCAAAACCAAAACCAAATATAAAGCAAATTGAACCAAACCAATGATACCAAACCACTCCAAATGGTCATATGAACTTGACCCAACCCATGGTTTGTCCTAAATGGGTCAACATGAGCCAAATGATATCAAATCAACACCAAATTCATTGAAAATAGGCACACCTCTTTTTTCAATCATTTTAAGTCTGCCTAAATCAAAATAAAAGCTAAATGACCATTTTACCGCTAGGTCAAAGGGTAACCTATGATAAAATTCACTTGGAATTTGATCAAATTCCAACTCAAGACCACTTTGCATCCTCTTAGTGGTCCATTTGGACATGAAGGGATGTGGTGCACATGACTCAATGGGTTTGAGTCACCCAAACCCAACCAGCCAAAACCAAAACCAATGGAAAATGAGCACATGAAATCACTCATACTCTCATTTAACACATGGGCAACTCCTCCACTACACTCCTCTGCCAAAACTAAATCACATGGCACTCCTAACAACCTAAATAATCCATTCCATGAGATCAATTTGATCAAAATGGCAAGGAGGCTCATAGCCATTCGATTCAAGTAGGGGGAGATATTCTCCCCCTCATTTGATTCCAATTCATGAACTTCCTGATAGGACCCAAGGAAAGATTCTCCAAATTTTCCAAGCACTCAAGCTCAATTGAAATTCCCATTCTTGATTTCCTAAGTAGGGAGGTGGGGAGATTTCAAACTCACTCAATACCCAACCAAAGTTCAATTCTCTTGCAAGCCCATCAAGGCACTAAGTCAAGCTCATCCAAAGTAAATCAAGCATCCACCAAGGGAGTTAGACCAAGGTTGCAAGCCATTGAAGCAAGCTTTGGTCAATTGGAAGATCCACTTCATTTTAAACCTTCAAGATTTCCTCCACTAGATAAGCTACCTCAACGGTTGGAAGCACCGGTGATAGCCTATGGCGAGGTATAAATCAAAATCGAACTTAAGTTAGAAAATCTTTGGTCCTTTGTGAAGGGAATTTTAATCTCATTGATTTTTCACTGTTAGATCTTCTTCTCTTACTTCTAGATGGTTGTTGACCTCATTTTAGATGAGCCTCAACCTCCATCTTAGACATAGGACTTCTCTTAGACTTTAAGAGTTCCTTAGTCATAAGACACATAGTGATTAGGTGGACACTCAACCTTGCCTTAGATACTTAGAGTTAGCCATAGAATAAGTCATGCCTGGGTGTTAGAAAATTTTCTACCCTTAGCTTAAACCATTCCTCACTTTTCTTCCTTCAAGTCAAACTCCAAATCAATTCTATTTGATTTTCTCCAAAACTCAAATCAATTCTATGATTCAAATCCATGATTGAAACCCATTATCAAAATCCATAAAAAATTTTTAAGTCTGAATTTTTCCTAAGTCATTAATCTTCCCTTAAGGACTTATTCAAAATCATGATTCAAACCTATTCAAATCTTTGAGATTTTCTCATGATCCATTTATATTCTCGTTTATATTCACATTTATAAATGAAATATAAATTAAACCCATCAAATCAAATTCAAAATTCAAAATCAATTCATGAAAATTTTCTTAAATCCTTTAATTTTCCAATTAAAGGACTTAGCCAAAATCAAACCTAAATCATGATCAAACATATTCAAACCCTTGGGATTTTCTCAAAACTTATTTATATTCTCATTTATATTCTCACATATAAATGAAATATAAATATAAATCAATAAATCCAATCAAAAATTAAATTACAATTTAAAATTCCTTAAATCCTTTAATTCTCTTTAATGGATTTAACCTAAATCATGATCAAACTCATTCAAATTCATGAGATTTTCTCAAAAATTATTTATATTTTCAATTATATTCTCATATATAAATGAAATATAAATATACATCAATCAAATCCAATTAAAAAAAAATTAAATTTCAAATTAAAAATTCCCTTAAATCCTTTAAATTCCCTTTAATGGATTTAACCTAAATCATGATTAAACCACTTCAAATCCTTGAAATTTTCATGATCAATTTATATTCTCATTTATATTCACATATATAAATGAAATATAAATTCAAAAAATCAAAACAATTCAAAAATCAAACTCAAATCACTCAAAATCAATCTAAGCCTTTTCAAGTCAAAATCTTGAACTTAGCCAAATCATTTTCAAATCAAGCCAAACTCTTGATTTTCTCTCATGGTTCAATCAATCCTACAATCATGAGCTCATACATAAATCCGAACCTCAATCAAACAATCAAAACCCAAATCAAAATCAAACCAAAACCTTTTCATATTCTTCCTTTGAATATGAAATTCAAATGGATCAAAACCCATTTGACTTCAAACCACTTGTAAATGGATTTATATTTCAATCATGAGTCCATATACAAGACAATCAACTCAAATCAAGCTTTGACCAAGCCATTTGACCCACTTAGGCTCACTTGACCCAAAGTGACCTAAAGTACCCTTATGAGCCAACTTTTGATCCTAACCAAATTGGATTGAACCAAACTCATATATCCCTCTCATCATGATCAACAATCATCATGGGATGATCAATCAATCAAATTGGGTCAAACCAAGTCAAACCTAAGGGTTGACCAAGTCAACACTTAACCAAAAATGAAACCTTACATAGCCAAATTCCACCATAGGCCAAATTGATTGAAACCATTGATCTAAGTTCACTCATGACCTATGTTTGAACTTGAAAAAGCCAACATTTGAGCCTAACCTAGCCCAATTGGCCCACTTGACCCAAGTTCCCATTTTGACCTAAAGGTCAAAATGTGTCAAAACTTGATCTAAGCCAAATTGATTGAAACCAATGGGTCAAGTCCATTCCAAATCACTTGTGGAACTTGACCAAAGCCTCAATTGGCCAACTAACCCAACCCCAATTTGACCCAACATGACCTAAAGGGGTCATGTTGAGCCAAATTTGAACTTAACCAAAATTGATTGGAAAAAAGATATCAATCCACTCCATATGACTAACCTAACCTAAACCTACCCTTGACATACCTCAAATAGGTCAAATGGGTCAAATAGGTCAACTTGACCCATTTGACCTAAATGAAGTCATATGAGCCAAAACCAAATATATCCAAATTGAATCAAATAAAAGCCACCAAAACATTTCAAATGGTCATATGAACTTGACCCAACCCTTGGTTTGACCCAATTTGACCTATTGGTCAACTTGACCCAAGTTGACCCATTTTGACCTAAATGGGTCAACATGAGCCAAACCCTATCAAATGGATTCCAAATCCAATGAAACTTGGCCAAACCTAGTTTCTCCACATACCCAACATATCCAAAGTGGAAAAATAGTAAAATGACCATCCTACCCCTAGGCCATAGAACAAATTTTGGCTTAACCCATGGGTAATTTGGTCATGCCCTCTTCACAATCACTTGAGGCTTTCCTAAAAGCTCAAGGGGACTTAATGATGAGTGGTGCACCCAACCCAATGGGTTTGGGTCAACCCATTTGGTCCCTAGACCAAACCCGACCACCTAGCTTAAAATTAAGTTTTCAAACTCCCTCCTAAGCTCAATTCAAGCACATGGGAAGTTGGAAATCCATTCCTTGGATCAAACTGACCACGTGCACACTCAAAATATCAAATAAACTCTCCAATCATTAATTGGATCAAAATGGCAAGACCATTGGGTCATCCGATCCTTCAAGGGGAGATATACTCCCCTAATTTAATAAAATTTTCACTCTATCACTGAACCTGAAACTGAGTAATCATCGAGAGCACTCCAAGCTCTTAGAGGATTAGAATTCCCCATTTCTGGTTCACAAGGAAAATAGGAGGTGCAATTAACTTCTCCACACTCATTACATTCCTCTTGCACACTTCCTCTAAGGATCAATTCAGTGCACCCAAGCTCCATTTGAGTTCCCACAAAGAAGGAGAGCAATTGGATCAAAGCCACAAGCTTCAAGTGGTGTTGGTCCATATCCACTCAACCCAAGGCTCAAATTTCAACAGGCTTTGTCTCCACTGAGGCTACCTCATCGATCGAGCATCGGTGATCACCTCTGACGATGTATGAAATTTTTTTATCACTAAACTCAATGTGGTGTGGAGTTTTGTGAAAGAAATTTTGACCTCAACAAATTTTGACCATTGGATTTGCTGCTCTCTATCTCTAGATGGTGTGGGTTGATTTTGGTTTGATTCCATGCTAGATAGAGCTTGGATCTTCCCCTTGATCATGGACGGTCTCTATTGATCAAGGGAAAGAACTTGACTCATCTCAACTGTCCATCCGCACATTTTAGATGGACAGCTGAGATTATTTAACACGTTTAGAAATTCATATATCTTTTATAAACCATGGGAATCTTAGGTCCGATCTTGATCGATGGCGAGATAAAGCGCATGCCACCACCATTTGGGATGAGACATTTAAGTTACCCCTCATGCATGATAAGTGCGCCACCACGCCATGCCACGCCGCGTGAGCTAGGGATTAGTTAAATGCAATTAATTCTAATTAATCTAGAGATCTCAAAAATTCATAACTCTTTATAGAAAATTCAAAAAAATATGAAATAAAAATGCATGGATAGATAATTAAGCCAAGAAAATTTTAAAATTAATTTTGATGAGTTTTGAATTATAATTTTCTCTGAATTTGGGTTTTATTGGAAAGTGTATTTTGCTAACTATTCTTTAATTAAGCCTGATTAATCCCAAATTTCTTGGGTAATTTTAGGGGATGACCTCCCTAATTTTCTTAAGATTTATTGAAGGCTTGATTAGAGATTGTATATTTCTTTTAATTACCCTTCATGTAATTAAGCATAATTAGGGTATGATTAGTGATTTACCATGATTAGGGTTGATTAAAGATCATATAGGAGGTTTATGGAATTATTTTGGGGCATTTTCCCTAAGCTATTCCCTAAACCCCTCTTCTCTCCTTAATCTCCTCTTAATTAAGTGTAATTCATTAATTATCCCCTTAATCAATTTCTAAAAATTCTAAAAAGTTCTAGAACTTAAATAATCTATCTTGGGTAGATGCTTAGATGTTTAATAGCCTAAGTTCAATTAAAGAAATCAAAACCCAATTAACATATGTGAAAGGGTGTTTTGAAATTACTTAAGCTAAACCCCTTAGCTTTATTAACTTTTAAAGCATTAGGCCTTTTCATTATTAGGTGCATTTCAAATTTAAATTCCTTGTGGATTTTATGTCATCTCATTGGCTCATAATTATTTAGTTAATTCTTCTAAGGTGGTGTAGGTTAATTAAGTTACTTAATTCATACCTTAACCTAATCAATCATAAAATGGATTTAATTATCTAAAATTAAACAAAAATATCAAACACATATGGGAATGGGTTAGAATAACAAACTCATCTCACCTTTTCAAAATTAAATCAAACTTCAAACTAAACAAAATCACATTGAAATTCACTTTGATTTATTCTAAATTTTCTTATTCTATAAGAATGTCCTTAGGATTTAAGTGAAGTGAGTTTGTTTACATGCATTCATTGCTTTGGATCTTTCCCAACATGTTAAGTTGTATGCCATGTGATTTACATTCATAATTTCATTTATTAAATTTTAAAATGAAATTGTTAACTTTATGTCAAATTTGCATGTGTTAAAAGTAGAAATATGAGTGGCTATTATCACTACTAAATCCAAATTATTTTCAAAATACATAAATCAAATATCAAATCTAAAAGTGCTACTACTTATACTTTAATTATAAGCTTGCATGTGATAGATTATAAAGGTATGCTTAGCATGTAGTTTCCTTTCTTTCTTATGTTAGCATAGTTTTGAATAGAGTTGTAAGATGTAGGTTCATTTGAAAAGAACCCAACACTTACTTAATTCATACCCTATTCATCCCTATGCTCACCTAAGAAGGGTTTCCTATACTTGCATACATAAATTGCATAAACAAAAATGAATCCATTAAACAACTTTTGCATTTTCCTTTTCTATTTCATTTCTTTTATATACATGTTTGTATTTAAGGAAAGTGGTATATTAGTCTGACAACCCCGAGGTTGTGAGGCTTTAAGTATCCCTAAGTAGGTCTTGTACCTTACACCTCTAGTTAACAATGGTGTTGTACTCACTTATGCCTTTCTTACTTTCATGTATGTATGTGAAAATTTAGATAAGGAAAACCCTTTCTACTTAAGAAAAATCATGCATATTCAACTTCTAAATTTTCTTAAATGGATTACTTAGCATGAATCATAAAGTGCGTTAAAATTTTTATTTGCATGTATAGATATGCTTAAGGCCCATCCATAATGTTGAGAAAGAAATGAAGTAATGTGTGTTATGTGAATTTTGATTCATTTTATTTAATCTTAAAATGCCTTTTTTTTGAATAGGTTTGTTTATAATATATCTAAACTTAGGATTAATTAAATGATTTAATCAAAACATTCACCTAAATGAACTAAAATATGGACCTACTTTAGAAATTACTTAGGTTAGGGAAGGAAAGAAGTTCTCTTCTCTTTCTCTCTCTTCATAACTTAGTAATTAATTGTAGGTTTCACTTAAACCAAATTAAAATATGAAATAAAATCAACCCAAAATACTTAAACAACTTAAATGAAATCCTCCTCTAAGTTGAACATGTTCTTCACACTTAGAAAATTTAAACCTAAAGTCATAGCTAAGCATACCACACAAACCTTCAAAGCACACACATTAGCCTAAGTTACCACTTCTAGCCTTAGGTTAGGTCGGTGCATGGTTTGGTATTTTTTTATTTTATGATGAATATTTTAGACTGGATGTTAGGGTGTATGCTCATAGAATGGTAGGATGTAGTCTAACTATTCTTTCTGATTGTGCTTAAGGCTATCATAAAAAAATATAAATACTTTTGCTTGCAGGTGTTTTATACCCTTAAGCATAATCCATAGGCTAGGTGGACTTAGTCACCCATGTGTGAGGTGATAAGTCCAATATACATGCTTGGGATTTGTGCGATGTTTTTAGCTAACCTTTATTTTGCAGGTGTTTGCTAGATTACCACTTTTCCTTTTCATGTAAAAATTTGTATAATTACAATTTCTGGAATGATTTGTTATGAGATTAGGATGAGCATTGATAATTTTATGCACCATGTGAAGCCTTAGAGCATCCACCTTCAACCTTCAAAGGAGGAAGAAGAAAGAAGAAGAAGAAGAAAGAAGCATGAAGAATGAAGAACAAAGCTTGAAGACACCCATAACAATGAATTCTTTTGCTTAAATTATAATTTAATTCATTTATAATCTGGGTTGTATAAGGGTAGAGCTCGACGACCCATATTTTATATTTTTAGGTTTGTCCGGTGGTGCCCGACCACAATGACCACTTATTCTTTTGTGATTAGCTTTATAAATTGATTGATGATTTATTTAGCTTTTGCATTAAGTGGCATGATTTTCTAGTTTCTTACTTTATGTATGGCCTGGATGTGGATTAGGCTCTTTAGGAAAAATAAATCTTTTACCCAACTTAACAACTCAAAATAAAATTAAACAACTCATAACCCCACCTAAAGCTTAGGTTTAAAATCAAGATAAAAGAATTTAGCAACCCTTGGATGAGCATTTCTTTATAATATCATGCACAAATGCATCTTATTTCACTCTTGATTGGAGGGCTTCACCTTTGCTAGAGAAACTCGGCTTGACCTTTGAGAGCTATGGTGGAAACTCACCTCCTCCCTTCTCTGATTTTGGCCAATAATCTTCTTTCTCATGCATTAGTATAGAATAAAACCTATTATCGAGTCAAAATAATTGTCCAAAATAAAATAAAATGAAATTTGAATTGCATTAGATTTAGGTCATTTGAGGCATGTCCCTTTACATGATCTAGTCTCTTTAGGGAGTGAGTTTAAGAACTTAGCTTCCTTCTAAATAATAACTGCCTAGCTATCTTGCATAAGCATAAAGACTTGCCTACATGTGTTTAAAATTATTGGAGAAGTTAGTTGGTAGCCATCCCCAGGCGGTTGTTAGTCCAAGCTGTCATGTGGTTTGTCCTCTCTTGTGGACGCAAACCAATTATCCATTTTTGCCTTAGATTTAGGTTGTGCATCTGACCCTCACAGAAGCTCCCTAGATTTAGGTTCAGTTGCTTCTCTCTTTGTGGGCCATAGCATAATTCCTCACCTCTTAGGCATTTTCTTAATCTTGTGTTAAGAATCTTAAGTCCTAAATTCTAATGAAAAATGCAACTCAAATAAACTAAATCAATTTCTAAAGTGCAAAGCCCAACTATAGGATAGTCTGAGATGCTCGCTAGGTTTCCTAGCATCATGGGCATCTCCTACTTATCTTTTATCTTGACTTTGATAATAACTCCCTCTTTTGATCAATCCCATTTTATCTTCAAACATAAACCAATCGATTGATAGTCCTTCTTATTGAAATCTTTAGAGACAATGATCCTTTACCTTAATCGAGAGTTTTTCTAAGAGATCTTATCCCTTAGGATTTAATTAACTATAGAGGCTTGCCCCTGTAGGGAACTTAACGAACCCGATTTAAAATAAACCATGCTTTACTTTTTCATGTAAAGTTGGGGAAGAATCTCTGGTACATATGTAGACCCATCATCCTCAGGAGTCCTTATTTAGGTGATTAGGTCCATTAAAGGGTAGTGACTTCTGTCTTTTGAGATAGTACACTATTTCCTTGATGGCATATCTGATCACCTGAATAAGTACATCTATGGATCTATGTGGCATCCTAAAGAGATGAATTTTTGTAAGGGCTCCTCTTTCATTTCTCACCAATAGATTTGAAAGGACTCTCCGTATAGAAAATTTTCACTACCATGGTGTGGGATTCCTGCCCAATTCGAGCTCAAGTGAGCTGATTCATGGAGGATGGACAATTTTTTATGCCATGGAGGCGATGAATCATGGACCATCCATCTCGCATGTTTTGGATGGACGGTCCTGATTAAATGCTTTAGATTTGATGATTTAATCCTTTGAAATCACATGTTTAATTTTGATCATCTAATCCTTGATCCGATGACCTAAGAGAAAGCGCGTAGCATCATCAATTGATGTGACATCTAATTTGACAACTTAAATAGCTAATCCCATCATGCCACATGGAAAGCGCACATCGCATTAGTAGTCCACATGGCATCGATGGGATTAGTTATATAATTAGGTTAGTTAATTACCTATTAATCATAGAAACTTCAAAAATTTATAACTAAATGTAGAAAAGTCCAGAAAATACAAACTCGACTTCATTTTAAAGATAATTCAAAGAGGAATAAAATAAAATTAAGTTTAATTAATTTTGAACATTAACATTTACTCAATTTGGGTTTTATTGGGGATGTAATTATGTTAATTACTTCTTAATTATTTCAATAGTTAATTCCAAACTCCTTAAGATTAATTAGTGGGATGACCTCTGCCACCCATGATTTTCTTGGAATTTATTATTGGATTAATTTAGGTAATTGCTTGTTTCATCTCTAATCACTCCCATAATCAATTAAATGATTAATTAACCTATTAAATGGTGATGAATTTCTTAATTAAGCTTGTTAATCATCTTATAATTAGGTAGACTTAGGAATGAGATTAGGATGCCTTTTCCAAATCTTTTCCCTAAGTCTATTTCATTTGAATGAAGACTTAATTAATTTACAAATTGATTAATGATTTAATCATTTCATTAAATAGCTTAATAAACCAAACCCAAAAAATTAATCCAAAAAACTTAATCACTTAATTAATCCCAATCTTGGTAGATCCTTAGGTGTTCAAAAGCCTAAGGCAAGCTTATGGAAATCATATCCAACTCACATGTGTGGGAAGGTTATGAAAGTATTTAATTAAACCCTTTAGCTTAATTAATTAGTAATTGTGAGCCAATTACATTATGCCCCTTTCTTTCTTAGGTGAATTGTTGATTTAAATTCAATGCAGTTGCATATCATATGTTGGCTTATAATCATTAGGTTAATTATGTTAAAGTGGTGAAGGTAAGGGATAATTAATGGACTTAATCTACACTGTAACCTAGATAAACTATAAAATCAACTTAATGGTTCTAAAAATTAAACTAAAAAAACACACATTAAGGAAATGGTTAGGACCAGCAAACACCCTTTTCAAATTTCACACATCTCAAAACAAAAATAAAAATCTCTTTAAGAAATGTTGATTCTCTTTAAATGATCTTATTCCATAGGGCTGTCTTTAGGAATTAAATAGGGTGAATGAAGTTATATGCTTATATCACTTTATTTCTTTCCAAGCATTCTAAATGGTGTATGTCATATGAAATCATGCATTCACATCTTTTTGAAAAATCAAATAAATGAAATGTTTCCTTTATGTCAAATTGCATGTTTTGGCTAAAGTAAGAATATGAGTGGCTATTATCACTACTAAATCAAAAGTTATTTTCAGTACTTATAAATCAAAGAATACAAATGAATGTATGCCACTTATGAGTATTTATATTCTTGCATGTGAATATAGCTTAAAATGTTTTATGTGGTTTTCTTCTCTTTTTCTTAACATGGTTTGTAAAGGATTTGCAAAGTGTATAGTTCATTTGAAAGGAACATAACATTTGCTTAAATTTATTCCTATGAACTTTCATGTCATGAATTAAGAAGGATCTTCACATTACACATATAAATTAAACAACCAAAATTAAACAAACAAACGTAAACCTTTTGCATGATTCTTTTCCATTCATTTCTTTATGTACATGCACATGTATTTAAGAAAAGTGGTATATTAGTCTGGACATCCAGGGTTTGAGGCTTTAAGTAGCTCTAAAATGGTCTTGTACCTTAAACCCTTGGTGTAGAAAATAATGGTGTCGTACTCATTTATGTCTTTCATACATGTAAATGTGCATTTGATTAATGGATAAAAGAATCCCTCTTTCTATTTAACAAAATCATGCATCATGAAGCATCCAAATTTCCTTAAGCAACATCTCTTAACATTCATCATTAAGGTGTGCTAAATATTTGCATTGCATGTATATATATGCTTAAGATACATTCTTGTGCATGATACACATGTTGAAAAGAAATAGATGGTTGTGTGTTTTGGGATAGTAATTCACTTTAATTAATCCTAAAGTGTCTTTCTTATTGAATAGGTTTATTTAGAGTTAATCAAAACTTAAGATTAATTAAAATACATAATAAAATATTCACTAAAGAAAAATTACTAATGAATCTACCATAGAAATCACTTAAGGTAGGGAGGAAAGAGAAGTTCTCTTATCTTTTCCTCTCTTTACCACACTTAGTAATTAAGTGGAGGGTCATTCAAACAAAATCAAATCATCAAATAAAATTAAAAAAATCAACTAAATCACTTAAATAAATCCACCCTCTAAGTTGAATTCTTCACACTTAGAAAACTTCAACCTTAAAGCCTACCTAAGACATACCATACAAGCCTTAAATGGCACAGACATTAGGCTAAGTCATAATTTCTAGTCCTATGTTAAGGCGGCGCTGGTTTGATGCCTGATTTTATTTTGTGATGTAATGTTTTAGTATGGATGTTACGGTGTATGTGCGTAGACTGGATGATAGGACAATCTTAGTCTAATCATTATCTTCTACAGGGGATTGTGCTTAAGGGGCTCTGTAATAAAAATATAAATGTTTTTATTATGCAGGTTGCTTATACCCCTAAGCATAATCTAAAAAAAAGGCTAGGTGGACTTGGTTACCAATGTGTGAGGTGATAAGTCCAATTTATTTATATAAATGCTTGGGATTGTGTGGTTTGCTTAGCTAATCTCTATTTTGCAGGTTTTAGTTAGATTTACTTTTTCCATTTTCATGTAATTTTTGTAATTAAGATTTGGAATGAATGTTATGGGGATTAGGATGAACATTGGTCATAAGACTATGTCTTATGTACCATGTGAAACCTTTAGCAACCACATTCCAACCAACCAAAAGAAGAAAAAAGAAAGAAGAAAGAAGAAAGAAGAAATAAAAGAAGAAAAGAAGAAATGAAGAAATGAAGAATGAAGACACCTATAACATGAATTCCTTCTAAATTGTAATTATTCATTTATAATTCTGGTTGTATAAAGGTAGAACTCAGCTACCCAATTTCTTTTAAGGTTTTTGCAGTGGAGCCCAATCACAAAGGCCTTTTATTCTTTCGTGTTAGTTTTATAAAATTATTTAATGTTTGTTTAGCTTGTGCATTAAGATGACATATTTTTTCTAGTTTCTTCCTTGCTTTGATGAATGGCCTGGATGTGATTAGGCTCCCAGAGAAAATTAAATTTTCTATCCAATTAATCAACTCAAAATTAAAAATTAATAACTCATAATCTCACCTAAAGTCTAAGTTATAAATTAAGATAAAATATTTAGCAACCCCTTAGCTGGATGTTGTATGTTTCACATCATGCATAAAAATCATCTTACTTCACTCTTGCTTATGGAGGGAATCCACCTTTGCCAAGGAACTTGGCTTGACCTTCAAGAGCCATGGTGAAAATACACCTCCTTCTTACTAAGTCCCATAACCAATTTTCTCATGCATTAGGCATATGAATCCCATAGCCTATGTCAAATCAATTGTCCAAAAATGAAAATAAAATATAACAAAATTTGCATTAGATTTAAGTCATTAATCATTCCCTACATGATCTAGTCTCTTAGGGAGTGTGTTTAAGGACTTAGTCACTTTCTAAATAAATAACAACCTAGCTATCTTGCAAAAGTATATGACCTGCCTACATATATTTAAAATCGTAGGAGGAGTTAGTTGGAGGCCACCCCCAGGTGGTTGTAAGTCCAACAGTCGAGTGGTTTATTCTCTCTTATGGAGGTAAACCATATGCCCATTTTTTCCTTAGATTTAGGTCGTGCTTTTGGCCCTCTCCAAAGCTCCCTAGATTTAGGTTCTAAGGTGGTTGTTTCTCTTTGCGGGCTACAAGCATAAATCCTCAACTTCTTAGGCATTTCCATGACCTTGTATCATGGAATTGTAAATCCTAGATTTTCAATAAAAATTCAACTCAAATAAATAATTCTCTTCAAATTCAAAAATATAAATTCCAACCAAGATAGTTTGGGATGCTTACTAAGCTTCTCATGAGCATCCTACTATCTCCTTTAGGATAATAACTCCCTCCTCTTGATCAATCCCACTTGATCTCAAAATAACCAATTTATTGATAGTCCTATCTTTGAAATCTTTGGACAATGATCATTTACCTTAATCAAGAGTATTCTTAAGAATCTCATTTCTTAAGATGTAATTAACTATGGGGCTTGCCTCCATAGGAACTTATGAACTTCGCCTTAAAATAAATCACTTTACTTTTCCATGTAAAGTAGGAAGAATCTCGGTACCTCGAAGACCCATAGTTCTAGGAGTCATCATTAGGTGATTAGGTCCATTGTAGGATGGTGACTTACGTCTCGAGATAGCACATCATTCCTCAATGTTGTGCGATCACCCTAATGAGAAAATTCTGGATCACGTGGTGTCCACCAAGTGAGTATTTTTTGTCTTCATTTATTTTTTACAAGATAGATGAAGATGAAAATATTTCACCATAGATTTTTTAGCAACTCCGGGGATAGTTCTCTCTCCATCTTTGGTAAATGATCATTGTCCCCAAGTATTGATAGTGGATTATTTCATATGAGTCCGAGACTATCCTTCTTTTCCATTGGCACTTAGTTTATTTCATTCTTAAGCTAAGCTAGCTAACATCCTTTAGGTTTTAGGACCTCACTCCATGTAGGTCTTGAAACCCCTATTGGGTTCCTCAATAGGTGGAAATAAAACTTAATAAAGGAAATAACTAAAGACTTCCTCCTTACCATTTTTATGGAAAGGAAAGGTTCATTCCAAAAAAAAATAAAGAAAATAAATCCTTTATAAACACAATTTCCAAAAGTACTTTTTCAAAATACACATGATAAAAATATTTCAACCTCATCTAACAATCTTCATGATTGTTACATGTAGGATCATTTAAAATAAATCAAAATAATCTTTTCAAAAGCACAAATGAACATCCTTATTCAATATACATAAATTTATTGAATGAAGACTTCATTTCAAATCAAAAATCAACAATAATCTTTTCAAAAATAAAATCAACAATCATCTTTTCAAAAAAATAAAATCAACAATAACCTTTTTAAAAAACAAAATCAACAATCATCTTTTCAAAAATAAAATCAACAACCATCTTTTCCAAAATAAAATCAACAATCATCTTTTCAAAAATAAAATTAATAATCATCTTTACAAAAACAAAATAAAAATCACCTTTTCAAAATGCACATATTTGAAAATGAACAATTCTCTTCAATATACCCAAATTTATTGAAGAAGATTTCATTTTTAAATAAAATCATATCATAACATTGAAATTACATTTCAACATATATATCACATATGTTGAAGTTAAATTTCTTTCTTTTCAAAAATTATAAATTTGAAAATAAGCCTCTCCATTCAATCTCACCATTTGAAATTCCACTCAACACATTCCACATGTGTTAAGTTAGAAATTCTTTCATTTTAAAAACAGCAATAATCATACACAAAACAAAATTTCATCTTTGAAAAATAAAACATAATTGACTCCCATTTGACATAATCAAATTTGTCAAATGAGAGTTTCATTTTCAAAATAAATTTGGACTTTATTTAGCATACCTAAATTTTTCTAAGTAAAGATCCTCTTCAAAAATAAAAATAAAGAATCATAAAATAAAATATATTTGGATTCTTTATTTAGCATACCCAAATTTGCTAAGTGATGAGCCTATTTTCAAAAATCACAAAAAAAAAAAATCAAAACACATCTAGATTCTTCATTTAGCATACCCAAATTTGCTAAATAAATGTCCCTTTTCAAAATCAAAACATCAAAATCAAAATACATTTGAACTTTGTTTAGCATACACAAATTTGTAAGTAAAGTTCTCATTTTAAAATCAAAATAAAAATCACAAATCAAAACACATTTGGATTCTTCATTTAGCATACCCAAATTTGCTAAGTGAAGATCCTCATTTCAATAATCAAAACATCAAAACATAAAACACATTTGGATTCTACATTTAGCATACCCAAATTTGCTAAGTGAAGATGCTCTTTTCAAAATAAAAAAATCAAAACATATTTGGATCTTTTATTTAGCCAAAGTTTGCTATGTAAAGTCCATCTTTCAAAATATAAAATCAAACACATTTGGATTGTTAATTTAACATACCTAAATTTACTAAGTAAAGATCCTCCTTTCAAAAATCAAAATAAAGAAAACATTTGGACTTTATTTATACACAAATTTGTTAAATAAAGGTTCGTTTTCAAATTCACACATGATTCACCAAACAAAGAAGAAGAAATTTTTTTTCAAACAACTCATTTAGCATACCCAAATTTGCTAAATGAGTAATTCAATTCAATTGACCCTTTATTTTAAATACTCAAATTTGTTAAATAAAGGGTCCCCAAACACAAAAATCAAATCAAATATGAACCAATGGAAGCATCAATGTCTTCAAAATATTTGAATCCATTTCCAACATACACAAATTGTTGAAAATGGATTCTAAATTCAAAATCTCTTACCCAATTCTAAATTCAAAAATGTCTCTAAATTAAAGAGCCCATAACATATTCAAATTGTTGAGTGTGGATTCAAATTCTAAAATAAATTAAAGTTGAAAACTAGTTTGAGTTTATTTTCCCAAAATTAATTTTAACTTAGTTTGATCGGTTTTTGATTTAGTTGAGTTCTAATGAAAGCTCAGTATGTGTTTACTTTTCCTTTTGGGATGGATTTGGCCTTGGATCAGGCCAGCCTCCCACAACTAACTTTGCCCACCTCATTCATTTTGGCTAAGGTTTCAAGGGAGCTAGGATCACTTTTGAGGGAACCACCCTCACACCATCGAGGAGTGTGGTGGCGGAAGCGGTCATCTATGTTGAGATGCCATCAGATTCAGAGTTTCCCTCACTTAAGAGGAATACTGTGGCAATTCTTGCAATAGTTGCAGTTAAAATGCTAGTGCGTTCAGTGGTTCCCATTTTTGCCCCAGTACGGGCTAGCACCCACTTTTGGCTTCTTCCAAGGGGAAAGCTACCCTGGTTCTAGGGATAGTCTCCCATACCTAGGAGGTAAGGTCTTGTTCCCATACTGCTCCTCCCAGTAGGACCCATGCCAACAGTGCAGATCAAGCGGTATCATGTGCATAGCCAGATGGAGGCGTTCTCGGTCAGTAGTAGAGTTTCCAGGATAACCTCCTCGATCACAAAGAACAAGTTTCATCCCTCTAAATCGATGGAAGAAGATATTAGGAGGATCTTAGTTTCACCTCAACCTACAGTTCACTTTGAGGCTCTACTTGAGATAGGAGAAGGTTGGTCGCCTTAGATAGTTATTGCGTCGATGGGGCTTACGGATGATCGAGTTTGAGAAATTTGACTTATGTCGGTCATCCCCTGCATTGGTGAGCACATCAGTTAGAAGAGGGCTAGAGAAGCCCATGTATTTGTACATATCACCAGCAGATAGAGATGTAGGTATGCTAGACAGTTAGCTACCTCTGCCCTCATGAACTTTTTTGATCAGCGTGCTATCCACGCCAATCATTTTGATAGCATTATATTGATCGGTACTACTCACCATAAAAGAGGAGCTCCTGCATAGAGAAAGTAGGTGGTGCTTCGGCCATACCTCTCTACTCCATGCCCACCATTTCCAGTACAAGCTCCATCATCCACAGTTCCAACAGAAGCCATGAAGGCTGCATGTAGGGAAAAGAGAGCCCCACTGGTGATCTGGCTATGGCCAAGAGATCCCCATTACTTCTGCCGTCGGAGTGAGGAGCTCTCTACTCGACCTCTTACTCTAGTTGTGGTTTGAAAAGGGAGTGGCGACCATGGAGCATCGTAGTTGTACCATCACCACCACCACAGTAGAGCATGGAGATAGCGAACAAGGGGAGAAGGCAGCATTGTCCCCATGGCTAGATCCTCTAGGAGTAGCACTCCTCCCATGAGATGATAGCCATGAGCATATTTCTTATAGTGATGTAGCCCTCAGGTTAGCTCTCCCACATCGAAGAGGTTAGATGTATTTCTATTCATGAGCATGATCCTACCACCAGTCAACCATGTTCATTTATGCCCACGTAGTTGGATCGCTCCCTATATGCTATTATAGCACAATATCTTATGAAAAAGAAGAAAATTCTAGGATACGACTCGTCCTACCTGGAGAATAAGAAGGTCATTTTTGATCATAATGAAGATGATCTATTGGAGGATTAAATAGAGTATATGGTTACTTGGGTTTTTGAGGGGAGTTTGGAAGGTTATGGTGAGCGGGATGATACAACCTATTGACCCAACACCTCCTTCAATCAAATAAAAAAAATGAATAAATTGATAGGATGAGAAAGAGGCTTGAAGACTTGCTAGCGGCAATTTTGGCACTTTAAAACCAAGCCCGAGCAGTGCATCCTACTATTGCGAGAGATGTCGACTGAGTTGCATGTTGTGGATCAAGCCAAGGTCACCTTAGTAGAGCGGTAGAACTAGCTTGTATAGGAAGGTAGTGGACAGTACCTCTGCACAAAAAAAGGACATTAAACTCATGGTTGAGAGCAAATGAGAAGTACGGCAAAGCCCAAGGAGGATCATCGATTCCAAAGGGTAGACCCACCTAGAAATGATTCGATGATAGACCTTACCTAGAGGTATCCTAAGGGTTTTGTGCCACCTTCTTTCAAGAGCTTTGATGGTAGTGGGAACCCATGACAGCACATAGCGCACTTCAGGGCCAACTATTGCAATGCTGGTGGTAGCGATGTGTTACTATTCCATCTTTTTTTTTTCGGTTTGGCAAGCATAGCCTTGGTATGTTAAACTCCCAATAATTGTGAAGACTTTTCTAAGTTTGAGCAACTCTTCATTAAGAGGTTTGCTAGCTCAACAAAGGGTGATTTAGGTGAATTCGTTGTTGCTTAACAACACCCCAAAGGTGCCTCATTGATTATATTCTCTGGTGCAATTGAGTTTGAAATGTGAACATGACTATCTTGACATTGCCATTGAAATTATGCTAAAGAATATTCATGTCCTGGTCTCCTTCATGCTTAAAGGATTTACAATCAAGATATTTGAGAAGCTAATCAACAAGGGGGCTAGTCTACAAGGAGAGGCTAAATAATTATCTTTTCAAGATCAGTCAACAAAGCCAAAGCCATAGAAAGCATATGAGAAGAATCCAGGGGCAGTAGCAGTGTTGGATAAGAGGAAGCAAGCCACCAAAGATCATCATGAGAGAACTCGTGCTCCAATAGCTATCACTTTCGCCTCCTTTACCACCACCTAGGCCATCCTACTAGCTACCATAGTAGCCTCCATAGCCTTCACTGCCTCCTCCTCAGCCATACTCACAGTAGTGGTACACATACCCACTACCAGGTAGCTACCATCCACCTACTCTTTTAGATAAACTAAATAAACCTTATTCATTTAAGAGGTAGATAATCAAGAAAATCTTTAAGAATATCTTAAAGAGACCTAATTTTAAACTACGAGAGCCTAGGAAGCCAGAGAAAGTGGGCAAGAGCAATGATCCTAATGTTTGCCCCTACCACCGCATATTAGGTCATGTTTTGGAAGATTATTTTACATTCAAGGACTGGCTTGAGAATAGCTACAAGATAGGCGCCATATTTATCCCAAAATAATATCTAGTGGAATAACCATCCAATTTTGTTAGGGCAGTCCTTGGGGATACCTGCAATCCTCTCAAAACTAAAGAAGGTTGGGATATCTCCTTATCTCAAACCTCTAAAAAGATTATTTCAAATATTAAGATACTTTCCTTGTAGGTGGCTGAGGCAGCTTAAACCTCTAACATCAAGGAAGGCTTGCAAGTTGCCAAAGACAACTTGGGGAAGGTAGGAGCTCAGCAGTAGCCTATACTTGCCCGGGATAGCCAAGTAGCGCAACCATTGATCGAGCCCAGTCTCCATTCCACCGTTGCAGCTACTACTTCAACCGGCACTTCTATTTCAACTAGCTCTTCCTCTAGTATACATCTTATATTGTCAGATGAGGCCATCAAATCCCTCACCCCACTTACTTTACTCAATTTCTACTATGTACCTCCTTCAAAATCCAAGAAATTGAGGAATAAAGCTAGTTTGAATTACATCTATGTTTCTTCTGATTGGTTGTCTAAATCTACTCTTATAGAAAAATCTTCAAGTCTAAATAATAATTATAATAACTCTGATCTTCCTCTTTCTGATTTGGAGTTGGACTTTCCTACTCTGAATACTATAGTTTCACCTCTTTAGATAGACTTGGAATCATCTGATTTTGAGGGTCTTATAGGAGAAGTTAAAGGTGAGCTTGATGAGAGGTAGAATCTTTCCTAACTACAACAAGTGATTACAAAGTTAACCTCCTAGTAGTAGGTTCTACCTCCTAGGCGCACCTCAAGATAAGGAAACAAGTCATTGGTTATGATTGAAAGCCCCTCCACAAGATGCTCCACCCTTGGATATGCTTGTGGAGGATCCTTGATTATAATGTCACCGCTCACTAAGAAAGTTT